>SJYX01011765.1:57346-135345 GCA_006410675.1 Oreotragus oreotragus
TGGGGGGGCGGGGGAAGCCAGGCTTTCTTTCCTGATCATCAGAAACAGTGCTCACTCCCCCCCACCTGCCCTGCCCCGGCCCTCAGAACAGCATCCCCTTTGAAACCTGCCTTAAAAAGACTGAAAGGGGAGTGGGAAGGCTGGATTGCCTTTCTTTCAATTTCAGGATTTATTATTTGTCGTGGACAATCAAGCAAAGAAGCATTTCCTGTGTATAGGGCGGGTGCCTGGGGTGTAGAGTTACCTCCTCCGCTCAGCAGACCTCAGGGCCTTCCCACCCAGGAGACCCTCGCAGATAAGGTAACCTGGCATCAGATGCCCTCCAGCCTTGGGGCTCAGCTCCAGGGTGGCTAGTACCTTGTTGCCTCCCAGAGTCTGTCCCTAACACATTAGGCATTTCACACTCCTTAGGGGTCTAATATCCTCCTGGCCCACCCCTCCCACATGTGTCTGGAATGCTATGGTTTGGGGCACAAGCCCCTGGTCTGATCAAATGGTCCTGGAAAAGACGCCTAGGCTCTCAAGGGGAAATGTGCAAAGACGTCACTTAAAACACCACTGTCACACAGCATCCTGACATTTTCACAGGTGAGGAAACCAACTTTCTCAGGAAAGAAATGGTTCAGAGTCACAGAATTGATTCTTGGGAACCATTCACTCAATGGCCTAATTTTACAGACAGACACTCAGGACTTCTAAGGGACAGAAATTGGATGCCCCAACCTTCTTCTAAGGGAAGTGTTTACGCAAGGGGCCTCAGAAGGTGTCCATGATCAATGGCAAAGACAAAACACACTTTCTTTGCCAACACCTAAACCAGCAACTATGTCCCAAGCACAGATCCTCTCCTTCCTGCGTAAGGCAGGAATTGCCATCCTCACCTGCTCTCCAGGTAGGGAGCCTGAGTTTCAAAGGGGACCATCCTTAAGCCATACCCATCAGGACTGTGAAGTCCGCGTCCGATTCCCACTGGTGGTGCTACAAGTCTGCCTCCTTCGATACAGATGAGGACACCGGGACGCACCTAGGGTAAACGGTGATGTGCAGAAAAGCAACGACTGACGGCAGTGATGGTGAGCACTCACCTGCTTTCACCACCAACGACTCCATCCTCGTCTCACTGTGAAAGAGAGAGTCCTATCGCACATTTTCAGGTGGGAAAACTGAGGCCAAGGATGAGGAAGAAATAATCACTATGGCAGTGGGAGTGCTAGTTAACAAAGGGACACAGGTCAGCCACTGACTTTGTACGACATGGGGGTTCTCACCACGCTGACCCTCGGGGTCAGCACCGTCTCCCATCTCCCAGACAGCAGAGCCGGGCCTCGGGCGCACTCAGCACCGGAACCCACCCACCCGTTTCAGGGAGGCGCTGGGCAGGGGGCTCGGGCTCCTCCAGCTAGTAAATCCTCTAACAAGGGAGAGTGATTAGTGTCGGATGTGGCGGTCGGCTTTTGTGCAGCTGACAACTTGTCCCTTTAGAGGCCGGGCCGGGCTCATTTCACGGGGGCCCTCCGCAGGCCCGCTCCCGGCTCCGTAATTACGCCATTCACCAGTCACCCAGGCCCGCCTCTGAACTCCTGACCCGGCACTGAAAGACTTGGGATCTCATTACTAATCTCTTAAGCCACCTAGTCCTCCAAAATACATCCATTTAAGTTGGAGGCCAAGGCTTCGGGGGTGGGAGCCGGAGAGAGGGAAAGTCCAGCAGAGGCCCTTCTCATGACATGGCCGTGGGCCTGCTCTGGGGCCTGGGGCCAGAGTCACAGGGCAGCTGGCCTGGCTGGCTGACTTGGGGCAGGACAGGCCTCCCCAAGGCTCGGGACTCAGCTCAGACACTATGCTTTGGGATGGGGAGGGCATCTGGACCCACCTGTTTGTAATTTCAGGGGTGTGGGTAGGGGATGAGGCCTGTGTTTGTTTTAATTATTATTATTGTTGTTGAGAAGGGAGGGGAAAAAAATGAGCAGAAACTGCTAACATCTGGAGGCTGCTGTCCAGTTTACGTAATCTCCTGAAGCCGAGGAGGGACACGGGATCCCCAGCCAGATGGTCTGTGGGTGACTTCACGGTACATGTGTCTCCTCTGGCAGTTAAGATGCTGACAGGGTTAGAAGAGTGGGTTGCAGGACCTTCTTAAAATTCTTTAGGGGTGAGGGATAGGGGCTTGGGGGTGCTTCCAGAGATCTCAGTTTTCTTTGGGAACACTCAAATTTTGCTCTGGCCAAAGCTCACGTACTTCTTATATTTCTTTCTCATTCATTCACTCATGCACTCATTCAATATACACTGACATGACACTTATTATGAGTTAGGTTCTTTATCTCATGATGTCTAAGGAAAATGGATCCCAGAGAAGGGGAAAAAAGGCCATAAAGATAAAATCCCTTTCCCAAAAGAGGTCCCGGACCCAAGTGGGAGGGGGGGTGTAAATGATGATGCCAGCAGGCACCCATCCCACAATGTGGCGGGTTCTTTGCTCAAGGTCTGTGCAGGCCGAGAAGAACTTGGAAAAAAAGAAGTTCCCAGGCAATCGGTGCCCAAGCGCCGGGCCTGAAATGACGAATCTTAACATCAAGAGGCTAGAGAGCAAGGGCTGGAGAAAAAAAAAAAAAAAAAGGGAGAGAAGGAGAAAAACTGGGCCACAGCTGAGCCGTGACAAACCCAGCTTCCCAGATGATCAATAGCAGGAGCACAGAGGGCAAAGGTCGAGATGCAGAGTTGTGCTGCAAACACAGTTCTGAGGACATTCGTGTTCTTTTTAAAAATCACATTGCTAACTTACGTGTTTCCAAATCTCTTTTAAAAAAAAAAGATTGCACTGAAAGCAATGAATGACATTTCATGAATTCTAGGTCTGCATATCAGCAGCCTAGACTCTGGAAGTGTCCGAGACGGTGCTGTTATCTTCAACTAGAATGTGAACTCAAATCTGGGTTGAAACCCAGAGATACTGGCAGCGTGAGGTGAAAATGTGGAGGCGTCACCAGCCTCCAATATGAATCCTGAAGCAACATGAATCCGACACGTATTTCAGAGTTCAGGGGCACCGTCAGTTTTAAAACAGGACTTTGAGTAAGGAAGCACTTCCAGCTCAAGACCAGAACACCAGGGTACTGTCATTCTAGCAACAAGGCCAAGCAATGCCGTCTGCTCTAAAGCCAGTACCCCAGATGCCTGTGTCCGAAAATCAGCCCCCACAGATGGAGAACACAGTTCCAGTGCACTTTACCCTGAAATGCCCTGTCTGCAGGCTCAGGGTGGAACTGGGAGACACGGCCAACTGGGGAGGAAAGCACGGCTCAGAGCCACTCGGACTCAGGCAGGCTGTCCGAGGAAGCCTCTGGATTGCTCCTCCGCCTACTCTGGGACCCCTGAGATGTGCACGGGTTAATCAGGGAAATGGTGACCATGTCCAAACTCTGCGCCCGGTCACTGAAACCCTTGGTTAAGCGTAGTTGAGCAGTGGTTAATGGCAGTCTTGACCACACTGGCCTATTCGAGAAAGGTCAAGGGAGTGATTTTTCACTTAAAAACAGCTGTGCGTTAAAAGAACAAGACTTTCTCAAGTTCATAAAACTAGGAGTTCCCAGGTTGTCTTTGTGTTGTTTTCTCCCTGCCCCTTCTTCGCCATCTCCTCCTTTCCTAATAAAGATGTGTGTGCCCCAAGCTGTGCCCAGGATGACGGACGAGTCACACTGCCTGCAGGGAGGCCCAATTGGTGCCCAGGCCACGTAGAGCACCTTGTCTTGGGTTCTGCCCTTCACTACAAACCTCAGGGTTTTCTGATCCCCTCTGATCACCCTGGGAGAAAGCGCTGGAAAGCGCCGCATGCGTGCCTCTCCTCTTTGCTTTTGAAGAGCAGCAGTCCTCTTGGCAGGGCTGTTCCAGTTCAGTTTCTCCAAGAAGAGGCTCTGAAGGATGCCATGCTCTGATGCACACAAGGACCCGAGGACAGGGCTGGCACATGCTTTTATCAGCGGCCTGCTGACCTTCCAGCTCAAAGAAGGGCTCACATTCTGAAGGACGAGGGTGGCATCTCTGGTCTTCCTCTCCAGATTTCAGCAGGAGGGACAGTGACATGCAAATTGGGAGTTTTGCCCATCAAATGTCCAATGGCCGCTGCTGACGCCCGTGTCCACCACCCCAGCCACAGAGCCCTCTGGGGGACAGAGACCATCTGCAGTGGTGCTCTCTCCCAGGGAGAGAGGCACACACATCTGCAGAAGAGCAGGGTGTTGAAGCAGCTGTCTGAGACATGGTCCATGGGAACCATCCCAGCATGATCTGGGATCCACAACATGACCTTCTCAACAATCCTACACCTGTCGCTTGCCTGAACTTTCCATGAGCAGTGGAAGTCACACACATTCAAGAGATGTGGGCCAGAACTCATTGACATCATGACCGAATGCTCTAAGATGCCTCAGTCCCTCCACTGAAAAATCAAATGATGAGATCTACTTTGGAGGGTTGACCCAGGGTTCAAAGATCCCTTGCAAGTGCAGACACACAGCCCTGCAGGCCAGAAACACGCTTAACATTCCCCTCCGTTGTCCCTTCCCACTTCTTTCCTCCTGGTTCTAGAAGAAGACAGTCCTGGGCATGAATTCCAGATCTCCCTGCCTCACCCTTAGCTGGTTGTAGAAACTTGGGTAAGTTATTAATACTTCACCTTTGTTNAGAAACACGCTTAACATTCCCCTCCGTTGTCCCTTCCCACTTCTTTCCTCCTGGTTCTAGAAGAAGACAGTCCTGGGCATGAATTCCAGATCTCCCTGCCTCACCCTTAGCTGGTTGTAGAAACTTGGGTAAGTTATTAATACTTCACCTTTGTTAAGTCCCAACTTAGTTCTTTGTAAGCCAGTGAAAGTTAGTCCCTACTTCCCAAAGGGGCTGGCGGGTACAAATGTGCTAACAACGGAGTGAAACTCTGGGTAGAGGTCCTGACATGGAGTAATCACGCAGAAAGCCAGACCTTTTATGTTGCTACCACCACCAGCTATCGCTATTACTGCTATGTCCTTGGTATTACTGTCATTTATTATTATTTAGTCATTCCTTTGCATCTGTCCTCTCACTTTTATTATCAAGCAACCTTTGCGAGTCTCAGCTTAGTCCTCGGCAACCAGTGAAAGTTAGTCATTCTCTCTCAGAGGGGCTGGCGGCTGTATATGTGTTGTAACACTGTGAAACTCTGCTTTTCAGGTAGCAAACTCTGTTCCTGACCTGGCATACCTCAAGGGGTAAGGTGGAGCCCAGATACTTGGCAGTTCACGGGACACGCGGTATGGAAAGTCACAGACAAAGGCAGATGCAAAGTACTGATAAAAGGCCACTTATGCTGGGCCACAGATGGTTCCAGAAGTGCTATGTGGTATCAGAGAGTGAGGGCTCCACAGGGGCTGGCTCCACGTGAAAGAGGAGCTGGCTGAAGCGGATCTTGATAGTTAAGCTTTAAATGAGAGGACTTCCCTGGTGGTCCAGTGGTTAAGAATCACCTGCCCATGCGGGAGACACAGGTTCCACCCCTGGGCCAGGAAGGTCTGACATGCCATGGAGCAGCTGTGCTGTGGATCACAATTGCGCGGCACAGTTACTGAACCCCGTGCTCTAGGGCTGGGGCTCTGTAAGTACCGAGCCTGCACGCTGCCAGTACTGAAGCCCGCCCTCTCTAGAGCCCATGTTCCATAACGAGAGAAGACAAGCAACGGGAAGCCTGAACAGCACAATGAGGAGGAGCCTCTGCTCACCTAGAGAAAGCCTGTGCGGAGCAAGAAGACCCAGCAGAGCCAAAGACAAATGACGTTTTTTAAAGGTAGACGAATAAAGGATGGTGCTTCCATTAGAAGAAATGGAAACTCCAAGGTCTGTCTGGGCATTGCAGACGGGTCCATTCTGTCTGGAAGGTTCCTGTCTAATAAACCTGTGAGACAACAGGCTGTGAGGAAAAGCGGAGGCAAACAGACCGCAGAAGGCCTTACGTGCTAAGACTCTGGGATTTTATACGCCGTGGGGAACACGGCGCATAAATATAAATAAATAGAGATCTTTCACAAGCGAGAGATCCCTGAGACTAATATTTATTGTGAACAATCGAAAAGGTACTACAAAAGGAAAAATCCTCCAATAAAGATACACGCAGACTTAATGATTTAAGATGATGTATCACAAAAAGATAAGCATGTTATATTTCACTTTGGGAACAAAAGAAGGGTTACTCTAAAAAAAAAAAAAATTCTTGGGAGAAGTGTGTCTACTGGAAAGCATGTGGGCTGTGGAGCCTGAAAGCATTGGTCTCACTCCTGGTCCACCATTTGGAGGAAAGGTTCTTTTGTTTCCCCATCTGTGAAATGAGAACACAGTTCTTACTAGATTATAAGGAATTAATGCCATTACCAAAGTGAATCCGTGTAGACAGCAGTTATTACATGCTAAGCAATGCTCCACGTGCTGTTTGTGTGCCATTTTCTGGAACACTCGCAACTGCCAGTCCATCTCCCTGTTTTACAGATGAGGAGACTGAGGCAGAGAGGGACTATGGTCGCCCTGGGTCTCACCACAGGTGGCCGCACGAGGACGTGCTAGACTAGGACAGCTCCAACAGGGGGACTCGGAGTCTGCCTGTGGCTATTTGATGNGACATGCCATGGAGCAGCTGTGCTGTGGATCACAATTGCGCGGCACAGTTACTGAACCCCGTGCTCTAGGGCTGGGGCTCTGTAAGTACCGAGCCTGCACGCTGCCAGTACTGAAGCCCGCCCTCTCTAGAGCCCATGTTCCATAACGAGAGAAGACAAGCAACGGGAAGCCTGAACAGCACAATGAGGAGGAGCCTCTGCTCACCTAGAGAAAGCCTGTGCGGAGCAAGAAGACCCAGCAGAGCCAAAGACAAATGACGTTTTTTAAAGGTAGACGAATAAAGGATGGTGCTTCCATTAGAAGAAATGGAAACTCCAAGGTCTGTCTGGGCATTGCAGACGGGTCCATTCTGTCTGGAAGGTTCCTGTCTAATAAACCTGTGAGACGACAGGCTGTGAGGAAAAGCGGAGGCAAACAGACCGCAGAAGGCCTTACCTGCTAAGACTCTGGGATTTTATACGCCGTGGGGAACACGGCGCATAAATATAAATAAATAGAGATCTTTCACAAGTGAGAGATCCCTGAGACTAATATTTATTGTGAACAATCGAAAAGGTACTACAAAAGGAAAAATCCTCCAATAAAGATACACGCAGACTTAATGATTTAAGATGATGTATCACAAAAAGATAAGCATGTTATATTTCACTTTGAGAACAAAAGAAGGGTTACTCTAAAAAAAAAAAAAATTCTTGGGAGAAGTGTGTCTACTGGAAAGCATGTGGGCTGTGGAGCCTGAAAGCATTGGTCTCACTCCTGGTCCACCATTTGGAGGAAAGGTTCTTTTGTTTCCCCATCTGTGAAATGAGAACACAGTTCTTACTAGATTATAAGGAATTAATGCCATTACCAAAGTGAATCCGTGTAGACAGCAGTTATTACATGCTAAGCAATGCTCCACGTGCTGTTTGTGTGCCATTTTCTGGAACACTCGCAACTGCCAGTCCATCTCCCTGTTTTACAGATGAGGAGACTGAGGCAGAGAGGGACTATGGTCGCCCTGGGTCTCACCACAGGTGGCCGCACGAGGACGTGCTAGACTAGGACAGCTCCAACAGGGGGACTCGGAGTCTGCCTGTGGCTATTTGATGTTAAATTCATCAGAAGTTCCGTTCCTTAGTGCCCTGAGCCACACCTCCAGGGTTCAGTGCAATAGATGGCGAGAGGCAGTGGTGTCAGGAGGGGCAGGAGACCCCTCCACTGTGACCGGAAGTCCTATCAGAGAACGGATCTGGAGGCCGGCTCTCTACACTGACCGGTTCTGCCGTCTCTGGCACCTGAACTGACCACAGCTCCCCAGTGTGTGTCAGTTTCTCTCCTTCCTGCATGGCACTACATTACTTTTCTCTTCCCAGACCCCTTGCCCCAGGCAGCTGTGTTGCAGACCTGGGCATCATCCTGGCAGTAGCCACAATTCCTGAGAGCAGTATCCTGCCAGCAGGACAGATCTCTCCCAAACTCACATCTCTTTCCCAAGATGGAGACAAATGCAGGCTTCAGGCAGGCATCCCCTTCCACCAGCTGGATGTATGGGTCCAGTTTGGAAAAGGTCTTGGGGCGAGCAGGAGCCCCTCAGGGAAGACTTTGCTGGACCACCCTGGCACAGAAGCTTGCCCCTCAGCATGCGTACCTGTCACGTGCCTCTCTTGAGTCCATTTCTCCCTGAAAAATGAACACGCTACAAATATATCCTGGCACATGGATCTGGCCAAAGAATTAGGTGAGTTTTAAAAAATCTGTATCTGGGGTGCTGAAGAGGGTAGAAAGCTCTTTTTGGTCTGGTTCTATAGATGACGGGCTTCCCAGGTGGCACGGGGGTAAAGAATCCTCCTGCCAGTGCAGGAGACACAAGAGACATACATTTGATCCCTGCTTTGGGAAGATCCCCTGGAGAAGGAAATGGCAACCCACTAATCCACCCCAGTATTCTTGCCTGAGAAATTTCATGGACAGAGGAGCCTGCGGGCTACAGTCCATGGGGTCGCAAAGAGTCAGACACAACTGAGAGACAGAGCATGCAGCGTCTACAGACTGCCTAGGTTGATTTTTAAAAGCCAGTCTATGTTCTATGCAGGATGCAGGATGCTTGGGGCTGGTGTATGGGGATGATCCAGAGGGATGATGTGGGGTGGGAGGTGGGAGGGGGGTTCATGTTTGGGAGTTCGTGTACACCCGTGGCAGATTCATGTCAATGTATGCCAAAACCAATAGAGTACTGTAAAGTAAAATAAAGTAAAATGGAAGCTCTAAAAATAAAAGTAAGGNGGGATGATGTGGGGTGGGAGGTGGGAGGGGGGTTCATGTTTGGGAGTTCGTGTACACCCGTGGCAGATTCATGTCAATGTATGCCAAAACCAATAGAGTACTGTAAAGTAAAATAAAGTAAAATGGAAGCTCTAAAAATAAAAGTAAGGATGTTGGGGTGGAGAGTGGGGGGCAAGGGGGTTGCAAAAGAAACAAATGAACACACACACACCCCAGAAGCAAAATGCTGTGCACAACCAACATCCAGCACTCCCCAGACCCCCATCCTTTGGGCCTGGCTTGAGAAAGTTTACTTCCAGACTTGGAGAAAGGAGCATGTGGTTTTGGGGGCAGACTCCAACACCGCCGAAGCCGCGGGCTCAGCAAGCTCAACCGGCTGCTGCTTCCTAAGCGTGTTACGGTCTCGGAGAGCAAACGCTGCTTACATACCTGACATGTTTCTTGGGTACAGGACATGACACTAAATTATACAGCAAAGACGGCGCTGGCTAAACACCGGTGCCCCCACTTAAAAGAACAATAATTTTAAAAAATAGAAAGAAGAGAAAATGAAAGACAAGGATGGAGTTGGGTCTTGCGGAGCCTGAGTAGACGGCAAGGAAGGAGGGAAGGGGTCTGGTCCTGAAGGGATGAGGAGGGAGGGATGATGCGGAGAATATAGGGAGAGGAGTGGGCTGAGAGATGCAAGAAACACAAAGGCCTAGGGATCTTGCAGGAGGGGCTGTGGTGTGAACTGGCCCGGCCGTGTCTGCTCTCTGCAGAGAGCCAGTGGAAGCCGCCCCAAACCACAAAGCCTGGCTTTCTCTTGGGCTGCAAGACAGGAGTCGACTGGCAAGCAAGAGCTTTCTCTGCTCCGTGAAGCACCTTCCTGGGAACCCGTGCATGTCTGCTGCACAGGCCAGCACACCCTCCCCTGTCAATGCACGTGTCTCTAAGAATAACTCCACGTGCCTGCATACCACAGTGGTTTGCCCAAGTTTTTCTTTCCTTCTTAGAAGTACCTGTGTCAGAGTTCCCTGTCCTCCAAGGACACTACAGATGACGTGAGGGTAGTGGTTGAACACTTCCTCTCAGCCTCAACTCCCTGCTGAAAAGGATGTTCTAGACCTCGTGAAAGACTGAAGGAGGGAGGAGAAGGGGACGGCAGAGGATGGGATGGCTGGATAGCATCACCAACTCCACGGACATGAGTTTGAGCAAGCTCCGGGGGTTGGTGACGGACAGGGAAGCCCAATATGCTGCAGTCCATGGGGTCGCAAAGAGTTGGACATGACTGAACTGAACTGAATGGAGACATAGTAGGTTCACAATAAGACTATAGTGGGTTTTGAATCCAAATGTCAGAATTGCTTTCTAACAGATAGGGATTGATGGGTTTAGGGAAGTTATTTCATCACAGCCGAATCTTAAGTGAAATAAGACCAAGAGACTCTCAAAGTCTCTCTCTGCTTAGATTTCTGTAGTCCTAAAGAGTGTTTCTTTAAAAATAACAACACAGAACTCAATATTTCCTCATTGGATCCCTCAGTTGCTAAAACTCCATGGACAGAAAGGAGCACTTCTTTGAAAAGGTTTTAGTTGCCAGCAGAAGGAAAACTACATCTGTGGATCCACTGTCTCATCCTTGGCCAACGCCTGCCATAGGAATGCTGCCACTCCTGTTTTACAGATGCGCAGAGGCAAGGAGAACTGGCTTGCTTGGAGGGACAGAGTTGGTAATTGGTGACCCTAGAATCAGAAGCCAGGTTGAGCTGATCCTAAACTTCATTTTTTTTCTATAAAACTCTCATCACTCAAAGTTGGGAAGGCACAATCATAGTGTCTAGCATTTATTGGTTTGAATAAAGCTTGAAACAGCGAATGACTTAAGAAGGGAGCAAAGAAGACGGGTGGAGGAGAGTCTGGTGGAAACCTTCGCTGGGGTCATGAAAAATTTGATAGATTTAAAGTCCGCCCTGCCCCCCAACCCACGTCTCCATATCAAGTCCAGGATGTTATAGCCACCAGGGCAAGGGGGTCCTTTCTGATGCGGGAACTGGCTTCTAGTCTTCTGGAGGGATTTTTGGGTGCCCCACACCAATGGGACAGACTGTAACAGACCACAGGACTAGCTGTTTTGTCTCCTTAGATGACTAACACATGTGCTCTTGAAAAATTATTCAGAAACCACCAGAAGAAAGCAGATCCCTTGGGTACTTGGGAAAACTACTTGGAATCCTCTCCGACATTCTGGCGCATCCCTTTGGCCTCCTGCTTCCCCCACCACCAGCAGATGCTGTCCCATTTCACCAGTGAGAAGAGCTGACCACGCTGGTGAAGGGACACGTCTCAGCAGGGGCCTCAGCACTGGGTACTGAGCCCACAGTTGCTGCCCACCCCTACTAGCCCTTTGCCAATACGAGCATCAGCAGAGAATGGCTCATCCAGGCAAAATGTCCACATGGGGCTGTTTCAATGCAATACCAGCAGCTGGTGCAAGAAGAGAAAGAAGTAGAAGAAAGCGTGGCACAGGCAAGAACGTCCACCTCCCGCATGCATGGAAGGCAGCTCTTCCTTCTGAGATGAGAAGCAAAACTTCTGAGTTTCATAAGGTGCTTCAAACCCGTCTTTCAGGCGGTGCTCCCAGAGGTCAGTCCTCATCCTCAAATAAGCATCTGACCTGTTGGTGCCCAGCTCAGAACCTCAGAGAAGCTCCTCACTGCACTTGGAATAAAGTGCAGGGACTTCCCTTGTCCAGTGGTTAAGACTTTATGTGCCCATGGCAGGGGGCCTGAGTTCCATCCTTGACCAGGGAGCTAGATCCTCCACGCCACTAAGAGTTTGTGTGCACAACTAAAGATCCTGCATGTCCCATTAACGACCCAGGATCCTGGGTGCCACAACTGAGACCTTAAGCAGCCCATAAATAAATAGTGAAGTCTAAATTTCAAGCATCTGAAGGTGGGTCCCACATCATTTTCATAGCCCACATCTCTTGACATCCCCTGGATCTCATTTTTTATTTCCCTCTGAATTTCTTATTGACCTTTTTTGGATCCCTGGCTCCCTATCTCTCTGTTTCTCTGACATGATCTTCCTTTCAACACCCCTCTACTACCCCAGGTTATCCTTCCAGTCACAGCTCAGTGATCACACCCAGAGGAAATATTCACCCACCCGCCCCTTGGCTCCTCGGTCCCAGCACATCCTACCCTGCACCATGGGTGCCAGTAGAAAGATCTCTCATCCTTATGTCAGAGAGCCCAGTGGATTTCCGCTCCCTTCTTCTGGACACAAGGACGCAGGAGACGCAGATGAATGGTCCCTGCATTCTGGGCCTACGACTCGGTGGCACCAGGGAGTGTGCATCTCTTGCGATTCCCTTACCACCATCTCAAGGCTTCTCATGTAGAGCACATGCTTTCGTGACAAACCTGCAAACGCAGCAAAGTTTCCCCTTCCACCTACAATTGTCCTGCTGGTGTTTTCCTTCATGTTCTTTCCCACAATCCATTAATAATTAGCCATGGAGCCAAAAATCTACACTCAGGGTTCAGCAACTTGAAACATTTCCTGAGCTTCTCTCATATCTTTATAAACGTGTTTTAAGTGACTTTCTGGAAAGGGCAACACTTAACGTGAAAGAGACTGCCCCTAGGTAGAGATGTTGGTGGCATGGCAGAAACAGTGGGGCCATACTGGGAGTCCTGGAGAGGGGGGTTCCCACTTTCCTCGAGGTACCTAAATGCACACTAGGCAAGAAAACATGCAAACAGCAGGCTTCCTCATCTGTTCTCCTGTGTCAGCCACAGAAGCGGCCGTGAGCTGACTTGTTCTACACCCAGGCTCCCATGATGAACCCTGCGACCTGAATCCTGGTTCTGCTGCAGTCTCTTAGAAGGGTGCGCCCCCCTAAACTAGTCAGTCCCTCAGCTCTCAGAGCCTTACTGTCCCAATCTGTCAGATGAGAGCAGCAATTCCAACTTTTGCAGTAGCTTAAGTGGGATTCAAGGAATTTGATGTGGAGCCTAGCTGAACTTGGAAAATATTATTTTTATAATTTGTCCAGGACCTTCTGAAAGTGGGCAAAGGACTTTTTCATCCCTACATGCTGGCTTTCATCCCTGCTGGCTGAGTAAGCTGATAGCAGTGCGGTTTCTTCCTCAGGGAAACTCCCTCTGCATCTCAGACTCTTGGGTCTTGGCTGCTATTTCTAGCTGGACACACCCCTCCCATGGAATAGTGAGCACTGTGAGGGCTACGAAAGGACCAGCGCTTCTCTGGAGTTTCGCAAAGTGCCTGCTCTAGCCCTGAGTGTGCAGGAAACGTTTGTTAACGCAACTATGCTTATTCACCCAACCAAATGCTGACTGAGCTTCTGTCCTGTGTGGCTCACTAGAATGAGGGTGCAGAGAGGAGGCCTGACACGAACCGAAGGCAGAGTTAACACGCACTACCCGATACAATGGAAACAAACAAAGCAAGCACTGCGAGAAACAGTGCTGAACTTTTTCTCCACATTCGTTCCCTCAATCCCCGCCAAACAGATGCCACCATTCTCTCTTTTCAGAAGGGAAAACTGGAGCTCCTGGAGGAATAAATGGCTCAGAATGCCCAAATAAAAAGAAAAGCTATGAGGGCAGGGCCAACTCTGCACGACTTCCACTTGACCCCACGGATGTCTGTGTTTTCTATCTGCTTACATTTCTCAGGGCAGGATCCCTTCATCGGTCCATTTAGTCAAATGCATAAGTCAACAAATCCATCAAGACAAATGATGATTTGTATTTTAATAGAGGCACATCATGTTCTGGACATGCCAAGGAACAGGTACTAGCGATTCTCAGTGAGGTGGCAAAGGATCGATATGTCTAATCATGGGTCAGTGGATGCATAGTGAGCATAAGTCACAAAGGAAGGCAAGATGCCCAGGGCTTCCTGTGTGACCACCAGCTCAGCCTGAGTGCCTTGTGATGGCAGCTTACTGCATCACAGGCACTCCATCTCATTGCGGCTAGCGCTTGTTCTAAGCTAGGTTGTCTTTGCTTTGGGTCTGAAACTACAGCCCTGGAAATGCTTAGTTTAAATGTTACCCTCAAAGGATCAACCAAATAAATTGGTTGGTTGACTGCAGGTCCGTAATCCCTGGGAGAGCACTGTGCATTCCGATAGCCTTTGCGTCTCCACCACCTCCTGTGCGGGAGGAGGAAGGGGACTGTTTGGACAGGAGGAAACCTGGCTTGGGTAGAAATACAGTGGGGGGCGGGGTGGGGGGCAAGATGAAGGAATCTCTGCAGCTCACTCTGGCAGCCTGTGGTGTGAAGCACGGGAGAAATGTGAGACCTGGAGACCAAATCAGAACAAGACGGGATCTTTGCAAACACCCAAACCAAGCTGTGCTGAGTTTCCCAGAAGAGAGAGAACTCTGTACTTTCAGTTTGTTCCATTTTTGTTCTGTCTCAGGGACCTCTTGAATTCCAGCAGGACCGGGAAGGTGCACAGCCAAAACATCCCAAGAATGTCTCTTATTATAGGATGTTCAGCCCGAAGCGCACAGCCAGAGAGGCTTGATGCTTCTGATAACATTTGGATATAAGACTCGATGTTTGGGCAGAGGAGCTTCAGTTCAGTTCAGTTTAGTCGCTCAGTCATGTCCGACTCTTTGCGACCCCATGAATCACAGCACGCCAGGCCTCCCTGTCCATCGTCAACTCCCGGAGTTCACTCAGACTCACGTCCATCGAGTCAGTGATGCCATCCAGCCATCTCATCCTCTGTCGTCCCCTTCTCCTCCTGCCCCCAATTCCTCCCAGCATCAGTGCTAACCAAATTTGGGCATCTTCTTTGAGGGGGATAGACAAGCAAGACCGGGGTCTTTGAGAAGTAGAGGGTTCACGCAAAAATGGAAATGAAAATTTTAATCATTTTCTAGACTCATCTAGCACAGAGAGGGTGGTGTCTCCACAGTAGCCACAGTGACAGCCTGCCTGCTGACTCTGACAGGGCTATGCCTCTCGAGAGCATCCTCACATTATGGTCTCACACATTCGTAAGGTCGAGGTTGGGTCTCCTTCTTTGGTTTCCTCCATGGGCTCCAGCACAGAGCCAGGAACATAACTCCAATAAACACCTGCATTTATCATTTTTGCAGCATCAGGGGAAATACAGAGACTAGGACAATACTGACTTATAAAGATGAAACGGACGTAACAGTGGTCATTTCGTCACTCTCCAAGTGGATAGAGTGTCCCAGTGGACACTGGGGCGCCAACAACAGGGGCGCCTAGACAGAGTGGGAGCGGCCTGAACTCAAGCTGTGAGCAGTGCCTGGGAGATTTTTGCTGTTGTTGTTCATCAGCTGAGTTGTGCCTGATTCTTTGTGACCCCATGGACTGCAGCACACCAGGCTTCCCTGTCCTTCACCACCTCCTGGAGTTTGCTGAAACTCATGTCCATTGAGGTGGTAATGCCATCCAACCATCTCATCCTCCATCACCCCCTCCTCCTCCTGCCCTCAGTCTTTCCCAGCATCAGGGTCTTTTCCAATGAGTTGGCTCTTCGCATCAGGCGGCCAAAGAATTGGAGCTTCAGCTTCAGCATCAATGCTTCCAATGAATATTCAGGGTTGATTTCCTTCAGGATTGACTGGTTTGATCTCCTTTCAGTCCAAGAGACTCTCAAGAGTCTTCTCCAGCACCATGATTTGAAAGCATCAATTCTTCAGTGCTCAGCCTTCCTGATGGTCCAACTCTCACATGTGTACAAAACGACTGGAAAAACCATAGCTTTGACTAGACAGACCTTTGTCAGCAGAGTGGTTTCTCTGCTTTGTAATCTGCTATCTAGGTTTGTCATACCTTTCCTTCCAAGGAGCATGCATCTTTTATTTCATGGCTGAAGTCACTGTCTGCAGTGATTTTTGGAGCCCAGGAAAATAAAATCGGTCACTGCTTCCCCTTTACCCCTTCCATTTGTCATGAATTAATGAGATCAGATGATATGATCTTAAACTTTCTGAATGCTGAGTTTTCAGCCAGCTTTTTCATTCTCCTCTTTTACCCTTGTCAAGGGGCTCTTTAGTTCCTCCTCAAGCACCTCATGGAGTGTGCATGGTACCACCAACACAAAGATCTAACCATCCATGGCTCTTTCCACCTGATTCACTGACATTTTTCAGGAACCCGGCTACTCCCAGCTCCTGAACAAGACCACACATTCCCACACTCCCAGTGTCGCCTTCCAGGAGAACTTTTCCATCCTAAATTTCCCACCACGGGCTGTGTGACCTTGGGGAAACCACTCCACGTCTTAGTTTCTCCAAGGTAAGTAGTAATTCTTCCCCCAAAGAATGGTGAGGGGGTTGGTTATGAAGCACATATGAGGGCCCAGCTCCGTGGCTGGTGGACCTCGACAACCGCTGGTTCCCTCCCCACTCTCTTCCCTGTGCTTCAGGATCGCTGCCTCTGCAAGGCCTGTTCCTGGAGGATGCTTGCGTGTGCGTGCCTGTCTGTGTGTGTATAAAAGAGACAGAGAGAGAGAGGAGGAGGAGGAAAGTGGAGGAGGAATGTATAATTGGGTTAAGGGAAGGGAAGGTGCTCACAGTGCATCTAAGAAGCCCACAGCTCCCTCTCTCAGGCCATCAACCTCTTGCCTGGAGGCCCTGACAGGGTGAAAATTAGCCACCAGCCTCCTCTAGTCACCGCGCAGGGTGATGACGGCCACGGTTACACTTTCTCCTCTTCTCTGCTGTCAGAAGGGAGCCGTGTCTACACTCCAGGAAGAGGCTTGACTCAGTCATGCAGGCTGTGCGTGTAGTGTCTGTGTGTGTGCATATGTTGGCCCGTGCGTGACGGGGTTGGTGTGGGAATGGCTTCCAGGCACTCGCTTTGAGACAGGGAATTGGGGGGACTTTTGTTCTGCCAGCCCCCAGACCCCCTGTCCGGCCCGGCACCCAGGCGGCACACACCTCCCCACCCCTAACCCTGTATCCTCCAGTGAGCTGATCTCATTATGGCAAATTTAGTTACAGCTGAAGTCTCCTTGTAACAAAGATTACGTCCAAGCCCAGAGTAATGGAACCTAGTCAATTTCATTAAAATAAAATTGGTTACAATGAATAATTCAATAGGATGATTTTGTTTCTTCATCTCCTCTTTGTAGATCGAAGAGTGAGTATTTATAATGATTTTTTTTAAATTGGATTGTTGTNTACGTCCAAGCCCAGAGTAATGGAACCTAGTCAATTTCATTAAAATAAAATTGGTTACAATGAATAATTCAATAGGATGATTTTGTTTCTTCATCTCCTCTTTGTAGATCGAAGAGTGAGTATTTATAATGATTTTTTTTTAATTGGATTGTTGTTTAGGAAGAGATAATCACCCATGATTCCTGACAGCACCCCCCCTTCCCAGACTGGAATAATTGCCTGGGCGAAGTCTCTTTTCAAATGCTAAGACTGGAAAATTCCTTCTCTCCTTTTCTCACATTAGTAGCAATAACCTTTGGTGGCTTTTAAGCACAGCTGTTACCTCAACACTTGGTCATGTGAGATTCTGAGTGCGTTAATAATACCCTTGTTTGAATGATGTTTTTAAAACATTTCTAGAGACTGGATGGCAGTGTTGCATCTGAAATGCCTGGCTCTATCACTGGCCAGCCCTGTTGTTCCTAATGCAGGGCACTCCTTATGAGAAAGGTAGCAATGTGTGTGTTTATCTACAATTAATTAAACACACATCGCTTGAACTCCTGGTCTTCTCTACATCTGTGCTTGAAGATGGGGAACAAAGTAAATAAAACCTTAAAACTCTGTTCACAAAATGAGCAGCCTAAGGGGGAAGCCAGACATGGAAACAGGTAATTAGAGTTCAGGGCATGGGTGTCACCCAACATGAACCCAGCAAGTAAGAGGCGGCATGGGGCAGAATGAGCGCAGGCAGGCATTCATTCATTCAGGCGCCGGCTAGGACTGCAAGGGACAAACATTAGGGAATCCCTCGCTTACAATTCTTTCCATCCTCCCCAGAAACAGAGACAAATGCGTACACAAAGAATCTGATGCAGGTAAACACAATCAGATAAGTGGACAAATGATCAAATAACCACTATAAGCGAGGTTAGGGTCCTTTGTCCCTCTTCCAGTGATTCTCCCTGGGCCCCGGAAGAAGGTCCCGTGTCTCTTTCATCTAGAAACCAGGCCCCTCCACCCTCGCCCCAGCCCTCCACCGACCATGAGTCAGAGAAGCAACAAGAGAGGAATGGGGAGAAATAATGGCCCTCCTGCAAGGCCAGGTGCCGGCCTCTGAAACGGCCGTGGGGCGGGGCGGGAGGAAGCGCGGGCGTGTCTCTGGGAAACGGGAGTCTCGGAAGAAGGCAGGTGCACACTGAGCAGGATAATTGGAAAGGGGACCCTGGGGACAGCAGGGCCATCCCTAGAATCACAGAAGCTCTGGTGGCCCCAATGCTCTCGCTCCCTCGACTAAGGAGAGTCCCTTGGGGAAGAACCCTGGGACTTAAATAGTGCATTCGGGAATGAGGAATGAGTCACAGCTTGTGAGTGTTGGGAAGGTCCTTGGAGATCATCCAGTTCAACTACTCTCTAATTTAAAGATGGGGAAAATGGGGCCGGGAGAAGTGGGAAGGGTAGTCCAAAGCCACACAGAGCATTCATGATGGCGGCGCCATATTCAGGAGAGCGTGCTAAAGGGGGACGTGATTTGACACCCTCCCCTGTCAAAAGTGAGACTCTCCCTGAGAATTTGTTCTTATACCATTGAATGCCAGTGGTATATCAAAATGGAGTGCTTTTCCCAACTATGACTTCTAGTAGGAGACACAGGACAGTCATTACCCCTACTACGCTAATGTTTCTGGCCCTTAAAACTCCAAATTCAATTGCTGACAAGTCTCATGAGACCTCAGAATGACTTTTGGTTACTGGCAGCAACATGGATGGACCTAGAGATTATCGTTTGCTGTCCAGGTCTTTGAAAGCTTTCTAGGAGATCAAACCAGTCCCTCCTAAAGGAAATCAGCCCTGAATATCCATTGGAAGGACTGATGCTGAAGCGCCAACACTTTGGTCACCTGATGCGATAAGCTGACTCATTGGAAAAGACCCTGATGCTGGGAAAGAAGGAGGGCAAAAGGAAAAGCGGGCAGCAGAGGATGAGATGGTTGGATAGTATCACTGACTCAATGGATATGAATTCAAACACACTGTGGGAGGCAGTGAAAGTCAGGGAAGCCTGGAGTGCTGTAGTCCATGGGATTGCAAAGAGTCAGACACAACTTAGCGACTGAACCACAACAGAGGTCTGGTCAAGCGGCCATGTCCAGCGACACTGCCTTTGTGATGGGCGACCTTGAGGGGCAGAGCAGCGATTTGGAGTGTCTGCAGGGAATGTCACGCACGGCTGGGCGCTTACCTGGGATGCTGCCGGCTGGCCAATGATGACCCAGCCTGGGCACTGCTGGTCTTGGTGGGACACTGTAGCGTTGGATGCCCACTGATCCAGGAACCCCTGGGGCGTGTAGACACCACAGTCCTTGATGCTGGTTTTCTGTTCAAACTCCTCACATACCCCGTCACCATCATGGAAATAGCACCGGCTGGGTTCATCTGCGGGAGACAGACGTGGAAGGGACGGAGCAGATCAGTGTTTGCTCTCTGGCCTTGGCTGCCAGCAGCAGCTATGGAGTCAGACACACAGAATCATCAGCACAGTCAAGGCAGCCACTGATGGTCCCCACTGACTGGTATTCAGGCTGCGAGCCACTGATGGTCCCCACTGACTGGTATTCAGGCTGCGAGCCACTGATGGTCCCCACTGACTGGTATTCAGGCTGCGAGCCACTGATGGTCCCCACTGACTGGTATTCAGGCTGCGAGCCACTGATGGTCCCCACTGACTGGTATTCAGGCTGCGAGCCACTGATGGTCCCCACTGACTGGTATTCAGGCTGCGAGCCACTGATGGTCCCCACTGACTGGTATTCAGGCTGCGAGCCACTGATGGTCCCCACTGACTGGTATTCAGGCTGCGAGCCACTGATGGTCCCCACTGACTGGTATTCAGGCTGCGAGCCACTGATGGTCCCCACTGACTGGTATTCAGGCTGCGAGCCACTGATGGTCCCCACTGACTGGTATTCAGGCTGCGAGCCACTGATGGTCCCCACTGACTGGTATTCAGGCTGCGAGCCACTGATGGTCCCCACTGACTGGTATTCAGGCTGCGAGCCACTGATGGTCCCCACTGACTGGTATTCAGGCTGCGAGCCACTGATGGTCCCCACTGACTGGTATTCAGGCTGCGAGCCACTGATGGTCCCCACTGACTGGTATTCAGGCTGCGAGCCACTGATGGTCCCCACTGACTGGTATTCAGGCTGCGAGCCACTGATGGTCCCCACTGACTGGTATTCAGGCTGCGAGCCACTGATGGTCCCCACTGACTGGTATTCAGGCTGCGAGCCACTGATGGTCCCCACTGACTGGTATTCAGGCTGCGAGCCACTGATGGTCCCCACTGACTGGTATTCAGGCTGCGAGCCACTGATGGTCCCCACTGACTAGTATTCAGGCTGCGAGCCACTGATGGTCCCCACTGACTGGTATTCAGGCTGCGAGCCACTGATGGTCCCCACTGACTGGTATTTACAATGGCGATCTTGCCATAGGAGGCCACACTGGTGAATCTGGAGGACATTACATGAATGAGAAACACTGTACGATTCCACTTATATGATGCATATAAAACAAACTCACAGAAGGAGAGAGTAGAGTGGTGAGGGCCAGGGCCTGGAAGGAGGGGGGGTGGTTGAGATTTCAAATCCACTGTTGACACGGCATAAAGCTTTGTTACGCAAGATGAGTAAGTTCTAGCGATCTGAGGTACAACACCGTGACGATAGATTAAAAAAAGCTGTATGTACACTTACAAATTTAAGAGGGTAGATCTTGTATTATACACACGCGCACGTTAACAAAGACTTCCACCTTCATACCTGTTGTGAGCAGCACAGTATCCTTCTGAGAAAGATATTATTTACATTGTTGGTTTAGTCTTCTGGATTGGGAAACTGAAATCCTGCACGTCTTAAATAACTTGCCCAAGGTCATGAAATGTGTTCATGCCGGATCCTGATTTTAAACTCGGCTTTCCCTGTCCAAGTTCCAGGTACACTATCTGCCACCGCAGCACTTTGTAGTCTTAAACTATTTTGCCTATTTAACTGTAAATGGGATTACGGTCTGACATAGAGTGAGAGTTATATGAGAGCCTCTGGCTTCAGCCTCAGGTCTGTAGCTAAACTGCTCTGTTCCTTTAGACAAATCTCTTTCCCTCTTCTGGGCTCAATCATCACTGAAGGGGGTGAAACTGCTGAAACTCCGGGAGCCCTTCCTGTCTAAGGTGCTATCTTCTAGATATTTGCTGGATATCTTAGTATTTCGGTTAAAGGCCAAGTGAGTTCTCAAGCTCCTATGTAACTCAAATCATAGCCAGGAGTTCTGCTTGGGACAGTTTAAAGCTGCAGCTGGCTGCAATGACTCTCACTGGGCTGCAAGAACAAAACTCAAGGGAAGCAGAGTCAGCTGGATGCCTTCTTTTTTAAAATTTTTTTAACTTTTAACTTTTATTGGGCTATAGTCAATCCAGTGGAAAAGACCCTGATGCTGGGAAAGATTGAAGGCAGGAGAAGGGGATGACAGAGGATGAGATGGTTGGATGGCATCACTGACTCAATGGACAAGAGTTTGAGCAAGCTCTGGGAGATAGGAAGGACAGGGAAGCCTGGCACGCTGCAGTCCAGAGGATCACAGAGTCAGACGTGACTTAATAACTGAACAACAACATAGTCAATTAACAATGTTGTGATAGTTTCAGGTGAACAGCTATACATATACATGTATAGCTGGATGCCTTCTAAGCAGGTAGGACCTATACAGTACATGCTTCTTGGTGTTTCAGAATAGAATAACACAAGGAGAAATCTGGAGGTAGCTGTCCAAAAGCGATCATCTTGCCAGGTACACTTTCCCAATTCCTCTAGGAAAGCTAAGTACTCCTTCCTGTGTGGGTTCCTCTTTTACAAAGATCCCCATCATAATCTGCCTGCAATTAGCCTGAATCTGCCTGCAACGCAGGACACCTGGGTTCGATCCCTGGGTTGGGAAGATCCCCTGGCGAAGGGAAGGGCTACCCACTGCAGTATTCTGGCCTGGAGAATTCCATAGACTTTATAGTCCACGGGATCGCAAACAGTTGGACACGACTGACCGACTTTCACTTCACTTCACTTCTTAATACTCATCCCGCTGTATTGCCATCACATTTTCATGTAACAGCTCCTCCAAATAGTACACTTGGAGAGTGGGAGAGAATGTTGGTATAAATTCAGCCCAGGCAAGAGGCACCTCTCCTGAGAAAATCTAAATATCGCAGAGCTTATGGTCACCCTGAGAATGCCGCTTGATCTAGGACATTCCTCCCTGACTCACTCTGAAAGAACAGAGAGTGAAGCCTCATTTAAAACCAGGGTTTGGTTTCTGCCCCTTGTACTTGGGAGGGGTGTGTGTGTGCGTGCTGCTCAGTTGTGTCCGACTCTTCCTTCCTCCACAGACTGTGGCCTGCCAGTTTCCTCTGTCCATGGGATTCCTCAGGCAAGGATACTGGAATGGGCTGCCATTCCCTTCTCCGGGGGATCTTCCCAACCCAGGGATCGAACCCAGCTCTCCTGCACTGCAAGCAGATTCTCTGCTGTCTGAGCCACCAGGGAAACTCATATTAGGTATGTAACTTTGCACAATCAGCTTCACTTCTCACCCTCTGGCTTCCTATCTGTAGTACAGAAACCAGCAAGGACAACCTCTCAAGATAGCCATAGAACTTTAATAAGAAATGGACATAAACACTCAGTGTATATCTTAAAATAATGGTCAAGAGAAAAAATACTCTTCTCGTAAGGGTTTAATTTATTCCTAAGTGGCTGAATTGAATCAGCTTGTAAAATCAGTATTCATTTGAAACACTTTCAAGAGGCATTCCTTCAAATGGAAAGAGCCTGGGTCAAGTAGAACTAAGACTTGAATTTCTGTGATGCTGACTATCTGAAAAAAGGAATCACTGAATTCAGGGGCAGCAGAATTTTGAGGCCCTTCCAAGCTCCCAAATCCCTTGTTTATTTCTGCAAACAGTTTACATAGTGAAATACTATCAAAAGAGCCAGAATAAATCAATCCATTATATTTCAATTATTTAAGGATGAGTTTGAGCCAGCTGAGGACTCCAGTGACCAGCAGCACGCCTGGCAGTTCAAGTACAGAAAGAATACAGGCTCAGCACTTCCCAGTAGCCCCAACTTCTTGGTCAATGTGGCCAACTCACAAATAATGAAACTCACCCTGATCTGAGAGTAACAAGTCATCCATCCAGACTTTACTCCCAATAAAGGGAACTGCATAGGGCATAGGGTTTTAGCATCAGGCCAAGCTAGGTTCAAGACTCTTGAGAGTCCCTTGACAGCAAGGACATCAAACTAGTCAATCCTGAAGGAAGTCAACTCTGAATATTTATTGGAAGAATTGATACTGAAGCTCCAATACTTTGGCCACCTGATGTGAAGAGCCTACTCACTGGAAAACACCCTGATGCCAGGAAAGACTGAAGGCAAAGGGGGGTGACAGAGGATGAGGTGGTTGGATGGCATCTTCAACTCAACAGACGTGAGTTTGAGGAATCTCTGGGAGATAGCGAAGGACAGGGAAACCTGGCGTGCTGCAGTCCACGGGGTCACAAAGAGTCGGACATGACTTTGTGATTGAACAACAACAAAGCTAGCTTCAAGTGCTAATTCTGCCATACACAAGTGCCACAGGGCTTAAATAACCTAAGCTTCATTTCTCTCATTCAAAAAGAATGGATAACAATATCTATCCACTGTTGTTGCAATGGTTTCATGTGATGAGGTGTACCATCCCAGACCCTTCGCCCATTTTACTGAATGGAAAACTGAAAACCACAGGAGCAAAGAGGTAAGGCATTTATTTGCCTCCAGACAACAGAGCCAGTTGGTGGAGGCCTAGAAGCAGGAGCCTGGACTTTCTATATCAAGCAGAGAGATCTTACCCTGCACATCTTGTCTACAGGATCACGAAGGCACACCCCCTTGAGGATAAGGTCATGAGGTTGTCTGACTCTTGGTATCACCTCCCTTCTCCTCTAATATGAAGACAAATAGGGTGAGATTATGATGGTAAGATTGCATATGATCTGCTTTCTAGGGTACATTGATTTACTTCCTCAAAGAGACTGCAGAGTGGCAGGAATCGGAGCTACAGTTGAGTTCTTATGAAGGCTGGTTCCTTCCTGATTATGTGGAAGACCTCAGTCTGTCTGTCTGCTTAGAGCTAGTGCATCCTGCAGGCTCTGGAGGAGGGGCAGAGGCAGACACAGGGAGGGCAATGTGCACTTAGATGGGCAGTGGTTCGTAGCAGGAGGATAGCAGATAGATAGATAGGCAGAGGGAGCGTTAAAAGAGAGAAAGGAAGTGAGGCTAAAGCTGGGAGGAAGAGAGAGAGGAGAGATGGGGGAGAGGGACGGGGGCGGGGGGGAGGGAGGAGGGGAGAGAGAAAGGGACCTGTTTTCCCCCTCAAGATTCTGCTGACAAAGCTACTGAGAGTCCCTTTTTTTGAATAACATCCCTGCACTCTGCTATGCAGTTTCTCTTGCTACGAGCATCCCAGGGGCCCTTCAGCTGCCTCTGCCTGTCTTCATCTAGGGAATTCTCTCTCCCTCTCTACTCCCATGCCCCCAGTGCCGAAGAAAGCAGGGTGAGGAATGGAATACAAATGTGTGGGCCAGGAAAAACAAAGGCAGCAACAAAACAATCAAACAAAACCGGCCTTCCTGCTTTCATGACCCCAGTTTCCTCAGTGCTTCTTGAATGCTTTCTGCAGGGAGCTGAGCAGGTTGCAGGGAAAAAGAGTTTGAAGTCAATACTAAGGTCAAATGATCCCCCTGCCCCTCTGTCTCCTCCCGTAGTAGCTACGTGGCATTGGTGATAATACACCCCATCGGGAGAGGTATTCTGAAAACAAATACTTGCTGAATGAATGAATGAATGAGGAAAATTCAGTACCCTCAGTGCACATATTCTTGTCCCAATATAGCTGAGGCTCTGGACACTGTGAAGCGTTTCTTTCCACTGGGTCTCGGGCTGAAGGGATGGGAGCAGTGACTTGCTTACAGTGGAATTCCAGTGGGCAGTCTGATTACTCCATCTCACTCCATCTTCCCATGACACCAGGCAACTCTCCACTTCAGATTCCCTTCCTTTCACACAGTGACAGACTTAGGAATCTGCTCTAGCCAGCTAGGAGACTTGATGTAGGTGGGGAGACACAGCCAAGTCTCTCTTCCCTGGCTGAGTTTTCAGTTGCCAGGGGTGAGCTCAGCTCCAGGAGCCCACAGATGGACGCTCTGTAAGCGGACAGACACAGCTGATGGTGCTTCTCACTGACTTCATTTTCAGTTCCCATCAGTCTGGAGCATCAAGATGCCTCTGCTCCCCTGAAGCTTGTCCGAACGACACTATTTGGGATAAGCAGGGACTGTCATACCTAATCGAAACCTTAACAAGCCAGGTCTCAGAGAAATGAGACAAATTTACTTTTAAGTATAAGCAAAGGCTGTTATCTGAACTATTGTTAAAAGCTCTCATCCTTGAAGTCAGAAACCCTGGATTCAAGCTCCTTATCTGTCCCAGATTCCTAGGTGAACATGGGCTTCGCATTTCACCTCCCTGTGCCTCTGCTGCTGCTAAGTCGCTTCAGTCTTGTCCGACTCTGTGTGACCCCATAGACGGCAGCCCACCAGGCTCCCCCGTCCCTGGGATTCTCCAGGCAAGCACACTGGAGTGGGTTGCCATTTCCTTCTCCAATGCACGAAAGTGAAAAGTGAAAGTAGAGTCGCTCAGTCATGTCTGACTCTTAGCGACCCCATGGACTGCAGCCCACCAGGCTCCTCTGTCCACGGGATTTTCCAGGCAAGAGTACTTCTCCCTGTGCCTCTGTTTCCCCATATGGAAAAGGGAAACAAGATTCCCTTTTAGACTGCCTCGACAAAGTGCTGGGTATACTCAAACAGCATAATAGACACCAATGGAAAGCGATGCGAGTCTTAAAGGCACAGGGCTTATTCTTAGCCACGATGACACTGGGGTGAGGTAGGGGCTGGAGAAGTCTTCTTGATTAGAAGTTTGGTGTCTGGTCTCTAAGGCGTGACCTACTCTTTTCGATCCCGTGGACTGCAGTGTGCCAGGCTCCCCTGTCCTTCACCATCTCCCAGAGTTTGCTCAAATTTCTGACATGTCTACTTCTTATGTACACAGCCCTAGATCCTAGGGCATCTTCAGGAACAGAAATGATGGAAGAGAGTGCGTGGGCTATTTTCAATAATAATAGCCAGAAGCAAAGTCAATTAAAACAAACGAAGAAGGGTGGGGGAAGTCGTAGCCTCAGGAGAGAGGGCAATCACCCGACCAGAACTATTTCAACCCAACCGGAGGATGTTAATTAACTTAGCTTGATTAGAAACTTTGGTAATTAATTATACCAGTAGAATCCTTGAGATTCCCACAGAACCTACAGACTAGTGGTAAACACCAGTAAAGCACTTAAAACATAAAACGTGACTGAAAAATGGCCTATGGTCATGGGGATCATGATGCTGATGATTCTGGAGCCGAAAGCAGACATTTCATTTTATGTATGGGAAAACTGAGGCTCAGAAAGTTGAAGTCATTTTCTGAAGGCTTCAGAAAAAGTTTCTGGGAGATACAAGACTAGAACATTAGTTCTTAAACCCATAATACAATTCCTTTTCTGCTGTACCATGCCACCTTATTATATCAAGTTTTCAGTAGATAATTATGGCATCCAAAGGGTATCTTTATCCAAGTTCACTATCACTTTTGAGAATCTCTGGTTTCTGTTTTCACAATAGCCCCCGGTACCGGCTTAGTAAGCCTGAAGCTATTGGGATTAATAAGTCAACAGTCCAATAAGGGAAACAAACAAACAAATTAAAAAAAACCCCAAAACAAAAAAACTACCTGCAGATGGAGAAATGAGAGTTACAAGCAATAGGAGATAGATGACAGATTTGACTTAGGTCTCAATGAAGACACAGGGATTTGAATGCACACCTTTTTTGGCAGCCTGCCTTCCAAATGACAGGTAGATTTACCCGTCTTTCTCAACTTCCCATCTCTGAAGATGGGTCAACTTTTGAGAAATTAGCATGTTTCTATTTCCAGCTGAGGGAACAGGATTGGCATCAGGATATTCTCTGTCAGTCCAATGATGACTATTTTTTCAGAAAAAATATGATTTTCTTTTTTAAGTTCAGCTGTTTGTTTAGGGATGGGTCCAACCACAACAAGCTTCATGCCACATAACAGTTCATCCAAACAACAACAAAAAGAGACCAAAAAATGCACAATCTTTGTGTCCAAACAATATCTTCTTGGAATGGAGGAAACTGGATGGAGTAATTAACCCCCAAAGTTTATAAAGGGGAAGCTTGAGATGGTCTGGTGGCTATCCTGGCAAATGTTTCCTCGGGAACAGAAATATCTGGACTTTATATTGCCTATATTTTAAAGACTTCACGTCAAACCCACATTGCTGACCTCACTTCATTCTATTCAAACCAAGGTTTTTTCTTAACTTCCACCACCAGATCAGCCTGTTCGGAGTACAAAAGTCAGGGCGGTGAAGGGCTTCTAAAGAACCATGAACCCGCTAACAAGCTTCAGATGCCGATTAGGTCTACTGAATCTGGGGAAGCTTAAGTGGGTTCCTGGTTCCTTTCAGGGTTGGCCCTCTACCAGAGTAGGCCAGAAATCCCTTTCTGCGTTTCCCTGTGACAACCAGGCACCACTGAGCAAATCTAAAGTGCTAGGAAAAGAAGAGTGAATCTGGGTGGGTCCCCAACAATCACTCCGCCTCCACGGTCACGAGGGCATCTTCCAAGGGGCCGCTCACCACTCACAACCCTCTCACCGTGGCTTCGGGCCCTCCTCACCTCAATACCTTCCCACAAAGCAGCCTATAGTGATTCATCTAGAATGTAAATCTGGTCCAGCTTGAAATTCTCCATTGACTCCTGCAAAATCTGAGCCTCCCCACCTAGTGCTCAAGTCCTTTTGTCATCCAGCTCCAACGTCCCCATCTACTCTCATTTCCAACCTCACCTCTACTCTAAAAGCACAGAGGTCCTCTCCAGAACTCACACCTCAGAGGTGCCCACTCCCATCTTATCTCCTTAGCATGAAAGGCTAGTCCCTGCCTCCAAGTCTTCTGTCAAGGTCCAATGCTAGCATCTTCAGCTCCAAGAAGCCTCATCTGTCACTCTTCTGCATCACTGCTGTCCAGCAAAAACTATTTCACTCTGTTCCTTGAGTTAGGATTCTCTATTTCCAAACCACAGAGCAGGATATTGCCTAGGCACATTTTTAATTAAAAAAGTAAGCAATGTACATTTTAAATTAAAAAAAAAAAAAAAAAACCCTTTGGTCACATTTCCCTTCCCATGATTCATAGTGAAATTGCCTGAGGACTATCTAAACTTGCATTTTCCACTTTCTCTCTGACAATTCACTTTTCAGTTCTCTCCCATCTAGCTTCTGAACTCACCTCCCTCACACACACACACACACAGAAAACGGTCTTGTCAAGATCACCACTGACTCAATGTTGCCAAAACCAACTACAATATCCAACAGTTCTGAAACATGAAGAAGTCATCCATTCCTTCCTTCTCAAAGCATTTCCCCCTGGATTCCACGACAACATGCATCCTAGGCCCCCTCTAGCTGTCAGACCTTCCCCCACAGACTCATCTGCTGCCTCTGCTTCCCTCTGCTAAATGCTGCCAGTTTTCAGGGCAAGGCCTTGGGCCCCCTCTTCCTGTCTGTCTACATTGACTCATCTAGTCCCAATATGTAAATAAAGTTTTAAAAGATTGATGCACCAATGACTCAAACATCTCTTTAGATATGACCTCTGAGTCCCAGCCTCCTGCAATGACATCTCTACTTAAATACCTATTTAAAGTCATCAGTAAATCAACATGTCTAAAACACAAGTAATGGCTTCTTCCCAAATTTCTTTTTTCCCCATCTTAGTAAATGATAACATTGCCCGACAATGGCCAAACTAAAAATCTTTCGAGTCATCGCTCCTGTTTTTTTTTTCCACCCACCCTCTAATACCACATACAGTTCATGAACACATCCTGTAGATTCTTTCATCTCAGGATATTCCAAAAAGATCCACTGCTGTCCAATCGCCAACACCCTTAATCCAAGCCACCATCACTGTGGCATCACTTATTTATTTAACCAGTTTCTCTCCTGTGTCTGCTTCCCAGTCTCTCCCCCTCCATCACACAGCTAGAAGGCTCTTCCAACAACGTAAGCCACATCAGGCCATTCTCCATGAACACTTCAGGGGCTTTCCATGTCACACCGAACAAAATGCAAAGACTGCCTCCCAGCAAGGCACCACCCCATCTAACCATTTCCCACTATTACCATTCTTGTTTACTACTTTCCATTCATCAACCCCCCATCCATCCATTCATCCAGATATTCATCCATTCCTCCATCCTGATATATATCCATCCATTCAGATATTCATCCATCTATCCATCCATATATCCAATTATTCAACAAGTATCTGTTTCTTAAATAAGCCAAACTTGCTAGTGTTCAGAAAACTCAAACTTGCTATTTCCTTTACCTGGAATACTTTTTCCCACCGTGGCTTTTCCCAGGAGGGGAAGTTTATTTTCATCACTTAGGGCTCAGTTCACACACTACTTCCTCTAATAACAACTCTGCCTTCTTACAGTAAGTTCACATCTTACTCCTCCATCCCCATTAGAATGTAGCACACAATCTTATTTCTTCACAGCATTAGTCACTATCTAAAAATAAAGTGTATTTATTATTGTTCCCCTCCTTCTAGATGACATAAGTTTCTTGGAAGACTGTCTCAACATGTGCCTCTTTCTGTAGGATCAAGAAAACCACCTCCCCATATTATATAATTGATATTTAAGGACAAATGAATGAATGAATGAGTGAATATGTATCACTCTTGGATTGTGAGATATTTCTGGGCTGGTCCCAGTCACACTGCTTTTTGCACCTCTAATTCTTAGAACAATGCCAGTCTCAGAGCAGGTACTCAGTAAATTATGAATTAACAATGTTTTTTAGAGTTTCAGAATCTCTGTTACTGACTGTAATGAAGAAGCCTCAAACCTGACTTGAATCTGTTCTGCAGATTGCACTATAGAATGATTTTTTTTAATGAAAATGTTAATTAGAGTGATATCATATTATAAATCAAGCACATATTAAGGGGCAAAATCCAATTCTATCTAAATCATCCCATATTATTTTTTTCCCATGAGACTTCCTGCCTCACCATCTGTCCCATATATTGTTTTATTTTCTTTCTTGACTGAATCTGCAAAGAAATGAAATATCTGGATAGAAAAGGTGGTGCCTACTAAAATGAAATTTAATAAAGAGGTTTGATGGGCTTATGAATTGGAACTTGAAGGTACATTTACATCAGTTTGAATTTAGTATAGTTTTTTTAAATGGCCTAAAAAAGATTGTAATCAAAGATAGTGATCCTAATAAATGACAATATATCCCACAGAGAAGGCTGTTCAAAGCCCTGAATGATTTTCAGCTGAGTCTCTTTTGGGTTTCAATGCTATCTCATAAATGAAAGAAGGGGTAAAATTTAGCACTGCAGTGAATGACACAGTGATCATGAAATAGAACAGACATTCTAAGCACAGACGGAAGAAGGGTGATACCCAGGACCTGACGGCCTTTAAAAGTATGAACAGGAAATAACAAAATGAGATTTGTTTTGGATGATATAAGCTAATAATAAATGCAGAAAACCAATCTGAAGCATTCATATGCAGAGAGTTTGAAAAAAAAGGTAACAGAAAAGAAAGATGATAAAAGATAGTAAAGTACAAGCAAAAGAGACACAGATATAAAGAGCAGACTTCTGGGCTCTGTTGGAGAAGGTGAGGGTGGGACGATTAGAGAGAATAGCAGTGAAACATGTATATTACCATGTGTGAAATAGATCACCAGTCCAAGTTCGATGCCTGAAACAGGGCACTGAAAGCCGGTGCCCTGGAACAACCCAGAGGGATGGGATGGGGAGGGAGGTGGGAGGGGGATTCGGGACGGGGGCCACATGTACACCCGTGGCTGATTCATGTCGATGTATGGCAAAAACCACTACAATATTGTAAAGTAATTAGCCTCCAGTTAAAATAAAAAAGTTAATTTTTAAAAAATGAATAAACTAAAAACAAGGAGAGCAGTAAAAACAACAACAAAAAGATACCAAATACAAATGAAGTGTCAGGGGTTTCAATGTGATCTCATCAGCCCAAACAAAAGTGGGGGCCCAGGGGAGGCGGGGAAGAGGAAAGGGAAGGAGAAGGAGAAAGAGAGAAGAAAGCAAAAAAAAAAAAAAAAAAGGAGGGCACTTCCTCATGATCAGCTTACTGGTTAAGAGAACTGATACCTAAAATCAGTTCAGTCGCTCAGTCCTATCTGACTCTTTGTGACCCTATGGACTGTAGCACGCCAGGCCTCCCTGTCCATCAGCAACTCCCAGAGCTTGCTCAAACTCATGCGCATTGAGTGGGTGATGTCATCCAACCATCTCATCCTCTGTCCCCTTCTCCTCCTGCCTTCACTCTTTCCCAGCATCAGGGTCTTTTCCATAGAATCAGTTCTTAGCATCAGGTGGCCAAAGTACTGGAATTTCAGATGTCCACTAATATATCCATGACTTTGATCATGGCATTTCCCTTTCAAGGCTGCAGTTTCCCTTTGAGTGAAAAAGAGTTAAATCAGTTTTATGATTCCCTTCAACTAAGTCACTCTAAAAATGTATTTTCTTCTTCTTTTTTTTTAACTTTCTTTTAATTATTAAATCCACTCTTCAGTCTAAAGATGGGGAAGTATGTTTAGCAAAACTAAAACTAAGAAGAGTGCAGAAGAACTCTCCAAAGAACGTGGAAGAAAACGTGTAACAAAGAGTATATGGAAGAACCGGAAACCAAAATTTGAAGCTCAGCTTTGTCACCAGATTATTTGGTACAGGGCAACGTACATCATCATTGTGGGTTCCATTCTTTTTGTTTATTAAAAAATGGCAACCTTACTTTTTCTACCCATTACAGAAAGTGGTTGTAATGATCAAATAGTGTTATGGAAAATAATCAAGCATGGTGTTGTTTCTACATTTTATTATCACAGGCACAATCTAGAACTCATCTCCCAAAGCATCACATGGCTTTTTCAATTCACCATGTCAGTCTCCTCTCACCTATCACCTGCCTAATGAGGATTTCTCTAATCATGCTGACTTCACCCCAGTTTCTCTACTCCACTGGTCTATTTTATTTTCTACATAACATTGCATTGCTTCTTCAAAGTTTAGTAATGACCATTGCATTCTCTCTAAAACAAAATGGCTATTCCATGAGAGCAGGAACAAACGCTATTTTGCCCACTACTGCATTCCAATTTCAGAATACAGAAGACAATTATGAACTGTTGGCTGAATGAATGAATAAAGGTTTAACACTGCAAAAGTCCTTTGAAATTATTGAGTTCTACATGCTTTGTTTTGCAAATACAGCAACTGAGTTTCAGAAAGTTTAAGTAACTCTCCTTGAATGCTGCACAGGTCATTGTTACAGGCCAAGAGTTCTGATTGGCTAACTAAGGTTCAATATATAGCTATTGGGAATATGCAATATCAAACAGAAATTGAATCGGACTGTGAGAAATCTATGCATGTGACCCTAAAGCAAAACAATGCAAATAAAAGTTGGTAGGTACACACATGCACATCTATTCTTCAATCCAGCAAAACAAGCAACCCATCAGTCCTCTAAGACATCCTCAAGATGCCGGAGAAGAGGGGCATTTAGACAAGTAGCTAACAGTGGCTGAGGGACTGAAGGCACCACGTGAAGCTAAGCCAGTCACCCGAGTCTGGCAAAAATCGGGACTAGGGTGAAGACGGTGTGGTAGGCTCTTGGCAGGGTTCCGATGCAAGAAGCTGGAGTGTCAAAAATGGATCCTTTCACCCTGAGGCCGGGTTGGTTTAGCCAGCCTTGAAGGCTGTCCTCTTGCCATATGACTGAGATAAGACCAAGAGGATGAGACGCTTAAACCACAGCTTGGTTAATCTCCAGTTTAGGATACGTGCCGCAGTGCTCTGACAAACAGAAGCCCAGTCAAGGGGCGGAACGGCACTCAGGCAAGTTTCCTTTATCTTGCACGATGAACGGGTCGCTTCTTTTATGTTACCTTGAGTCTATATGTTTCATGTGTATCATTGCACTGTATTTTGTTTTTCTAGAAACGTGTATATATGTTTTTGTCTCTTTCCTCCCAATAATGAAAGAAGAGGGGGAGTTCAGTTCAGTTCAGTTGCTCAGTCGTGTCCGACTCTTTGAGACCCCATGAATTGCAGCACGCCAGGNGGACTGGTCTCAACTCTCATCAGAGCTCTTCCAATCTGCCTTGAGGGAGGACCTTGGAAAATGACTCCCAGATGCACCTTCAAGGAAGGAGAGTTGGTCCAAGCTGCAGAGCTGCCTGCACAGGGGCAACTGATCCTAAGACAGATTCAGATGGGAGGTCAGCCTTGGCCACTTTAGCCCAATTCAAGACCACTCTGATGGGCCATTTTGGTTCAACTTCTTCCTCGGCCCAATTCCATTCTCTTCCCTCCTCTTAAAGCATTTCACAGAGAGGAAATGCAACAAATGAAGCCATGTTCAGCTTTCATGATAAGGAAATGGAAATCAAGGCCAAAACCTAATATCACTTTACTTGCTATCAATAAGATGTTTGAACATACCAAGGGCCAGAGAAGATACTGCAAACATTCTGGGAAAAGTATAAATTGGTGCTACATTTTTGTGACAAACCTTGGTACTACTGTTCTCTAGCTTGTGCAAGCACCTATGATCCCTTGGGCTTTTGAGTCTATGGGATGAATAAGGGCACAGGGACAGGGACCAGTGAGAATACTGTCAGCAGAATCCATCAAAGTGACTGGCTGTGGGGATGGAAATCAGATTTCCGATGCAAAAGATATTTAAAACATCCAAAGAGTAGAGTATGAACTTAGATGATATGATATTCAAATAACTTATAAACATTTTCAAATATATTCAAACTCCATTAGGAAAGCAGTGTAACACAATGAAGTTTCCAAGGCACCTAGGCAATCAACTGTGAAAGGCAGAGTCCTAAGCACTGGATGACCCGGATATTCCCTGTGTGACCACTTTGGAAAGCTCTGTGGCTATGTGGAGACTGTAGCATGGGCAGGTGAGGGGAAGTCAAGTTCAGTTTTAGACAGGCTGTGATGGAGGTGCAGAGAAGACTATCAGGGAGGTTGTCAAGTACTAACCTACACAGTCAAGTCTGGAGCACAAGGGGAGGTCAGGCTGGAGATGCAGTTTGGAAGTGTTCGTTCTGTAGACAGACTCCAAGGCTATGAGCCTGGAAGAGGTCTTTGTGGGAGAGAAGGCAGAGAGAATAGGTAGGATCCAGGGATTGAGGGGACAGAAAGGCCCTCAAACACTTAGCCTGGTGAAGAATAAGAGCCACCATGGAGACCCAGGGGTATCCAGAGGGGCAGGAGGGAAACCAGGAGAGTGTGGTGTCCACAGGTGAAGTTGTTTCAACAGTGAGGGAGGGGCAACTATGTTTGAGGCTGCTGAGAGGTCAAGATGACAGCTGAGAATTGACCATGGATTCAGCAGTGTGTAGAACCAGTGGTGAACTTGTCAAGGGCAGTTTCATGGAACAGTGGCACCTGAAGTCTGGAAGAGGGAGGACAGAATGGGAGGGGAGGGTATGGAAATTGGATGGCTCTTCCATGAGTTGTGCTGTCCAGGCAAACTAAGGAACAGGGCAGGAGATGGAGGAGGTGGTGGGGCTGAGAGATATTTATATGGGAGCTGGTACTGCATATTTCTCCTTTCTCCTGGATCCTGGTGCACACAAGGTTTTATTTGTGCCCTCCGAGAGTCTGTTTCCCAGTCCTGTGTAAGTTCTGCTGGTGGGGTTAATGGTGACCTCCTCACCATTATGCCAAGAGGGCTTATGCCAAACCCTGATACAAAGAGACAGAGCCAAAGCAAAAACAACACCCAGTTGTGGATGTGACTGGTGATAGAAGTAAATTCTGATGCTGTAAGAGCAATATTGTGTAGGAACTTCGAACGTTAGGTCCACGAGTCAAGGCAAATTGGAAGTGGTCAAACAGGAGATGGCAAGAGTAAACTTTGACATTTTAGAAATCAGTGAACTAAAATAGGCTGGAGTGGGTGAATTTAACTCAGATGACCATTATATCTACTGCTGTGGGCAAGAATCCCTTAGAAGAAATGGAGTAGCCATCACAGTCAGCAAAAGAGGCCCAAATGCAAGGCTTGGATGCTATCTCAAAAGTGACAGAATGATCTCTGTTCGTTTCCAAGGCAAACTATTCAATGTCACAGTAATCTAAGTCTATGCCCCAAACAGTAATGCTGAAGAAGCTGAAGTTGAACAGTTCTATGAAAACCTACAAGACCTTCTAAAACTAACCCTCAAAAAAGATGTCCTTTTCATTATAGGGGATTGGAATGCAAAAGTAGGAAGTCAAAAAACACTGAGAGTAACAGTCAAATTTGGCCTTGGAGTACAGAATGAAGCAGGGCAAAGGCTGATAGAGTTTTGCCAAGAGAACACACTGGTCATAGCAAACACATTCTTCCAANTACAAGACCTTTTAGAACTAACACCCAAAAAAGATGTCCTTTTCATTATAGGAGACTGGAATGCAAAAGTAGGAAGTCAAGAAACACCTGGAGTAACAGGCAAATTTGGCCTTGGAATACGGAATGAAGCAGGGCAAAGACTAATAGAGTTTTGCCAAGAGAATGCACTGGTCATAGCAAACACCCTCTTCCAACAACACAAGAGAAGAGGAGGGGGAAGAAGGAAGGAAAGATGAGAAGAAGAGATGGAAGGAGGAAGAAAGAAAGAAAAGGAGGGTTATTGGTCCTCAGTCTTAAGATCTAACTTGGAATATTTGAAAATATCAATCAAAACCCCTGTTGTTTTTGATCAGAGACGACAGATAAGGGTCAGCATAACGATTCATGCTCAAAGAAAGGTTCAAAGAGTGGCAGTCACCCTGGGATCCATTCCTACCAACTGGAGAAGGTGTTTGCCCAAACAAGAATGTGAGATTGCAGATTACCTTACTGACAAAAAGGCAGTAAGATTTCAGAACAGAGGTCAGAGAAGCCCCCTCTGGTCCTAGAGATGGCTGGACAGACCAGTTCTGGACCACTGAATTGATGAACCAGGATACAGTCAGTGGATGGGCCCAAGGCAGGCGTCATCAGGAAACAGTGCTCACACAGGTATGAAGATGCTTAATCTGAAGAAGAGGAGGCTCAGAGGGGACACAGCAGAAAACTCTTCCAACAAACTGCAGTTGGTTTGAGAATAAAATTGGCTACCTCAGAAGGTACCGAGACAGAGGCTTGATAACCGCTGATGAGGCATAACCCGGCTCCAGTCTGTGTCTGCAGCCTTCTTTCTAGTGTGCTGTAGTTTCAGCTCTAGGCAGGCTGAGATCACGGCCATCTCCTAAATGGGCCAGATTCCCTTTGCTCTCCCCACCCCTTGCCGTGCAGAAGCCCAGCCCCCCCTCAAATTCCTAACCCTGCTTTTTTGTTATTACTCTCCATTCTCTATCCATATTTAACCAGACATTTCTCTGGAAAATCTCTCCAGCAATCCACTCAGGCTTCCTCAGCTTCTCTACTTAAAATAATAGCTACCATGCAGGAGGAGAAGATGGTGACAGAGGATGAGATGATCGGATGGCATCCTTGACTCAATGGACATGAGTTTCAGCAAACTCTGGGAGAGAGTGAAGGACACGGAGGCCTGGCATGCTGCACTCCACACGGTCGCAAAGTGTCGGACAAAACTTAGCAAATGAACAATAACAAACCATGCAGATGTAAGCTATTCTTTACAGAATGAATAAACTGTAAGATCTTAGTACCAAGAACTGTATTCAATATCCTATGGTAAACCATAGGAAAAGAACATTAAAAAGAACGTATATCTATCTATATGTGTGTGTGTGTATAACCAAATCACTTTGCTGTACAGTAGAAATTAGGACATTGTAAATCAGCTACACTTCAGTAAAAACAAACAGAAAATTATAGCCACCATGAAATAAGCGTATTTGCTAAGTGAATGACATACTTAAATATTTTTAAATATGCAACGTCATTTAATCCTAGAAGAGTCCTATGTATTTGGTGCAATTATTATTCCCATTTAACAGACAAGGAAACTGATGGGCAGAAAGGTTAAGGCATTACCTAAGGTTTTAAGGCTCAAACCCTGATTAGCGTGATTCCAAAATCCATACCCTCCCATCTGCCCCTGTTGCCCAGTTCCCGTCTTTTCTGTGGATGTGGGTGCTGAGGAGGAGCTAATGAGACAAGCTGATCTGATTCTCTCAGATGCCCTGCAATTCTGTGGTACTTGGGGGCTCAGGGGTCTCATGGAACTGTGGTCACATCCCTGCTCTCCACTAATTAGCTGGGTGTTGATGAGCAGCGTGCTTCATCTTGGATTCCCAGTTTCATCTTTGGCAGTTGGTGAAATAATGACTCTTTCCAGACGTTAGGAGGATAAAAATGAGAAGCTGTATAGAAAATGCATAGCATGCGCCTAGCATGCAAAAAGATTCTGCAAGGTTCTGCAAAGGATCACGAGCCTCCCCTTCCCTAAAGGAAACAATCTGTCTCTGCTACTTTCTGCCAGTTAAACTGTACCAGCTCGGTAACTCATATTTTGGTTAAACCTTAAAAAAAATTTTTTAAGGGGAATCTGAGTTTTTGTTGGCAAGGGATTGAACAGGCGTGGGCCCAGCCTCCGGGCCCACAGTCCATTAGGGAATTTACGAGGGGACCATCAACTCAAGTACTCCCTTCAGAGGCAGTACTTACAAAGCCATCAATTTCCCTAACAAAGACCATTGGCTTAAATGCCCCTTAAAGCAGTGTTATTTACACAGTTTCTCCACTTCCCTTTGAATTCTCTGCCTGGGGAGGGTAGGGGGGTGGCCTACCTGCAGTCCTTTCCAGCTACTAGTTAATTAGGCTCCCTCCCAGAAAGGAAGCTAGTGGAAGCAGGGACTTGGTTTTGAAAAGCAGCTCAATTCGGGGGTTATCAGAGAGTTCACACGAGCTACTGGACTGCCCGCTGCTTCTGCTAATGTTCTAAAACGTGTGGACCTCATCAAAGTTATGACCACGGTTGGCATTGTGAGATAGCAGAGGCGTGACCATTCCAGCTGCCGCAGCTTTGCAGGAAAGGTGTAATAAAGCTCCAGGAACATTCCTGGCAAACGCTACTATGGTGCTTTCTAGCTCTGTGGCCGGTCAACCTTGCAAACCTGCCGTTTTCATGGATGAAGAAACTGAAGTGGCCCCCACCCCTTTTTTTGTGGGAGAAATGGAATTTGAACCAAGCAACCCAGCTCTGGAGCCTGAGCACAGAACCTCCATCCTAAGCTCCTCAGACTGAGACATCTGGCCTGCGATGATAGCTGGAAAGTGGAGAGGCTGTGAGTCCAACTGAGGTTTGTCCGACTCTAAAGACCAACAAAGCTCTACCACAGTTTGTTGCCTCAGGAATAAAAATGTCTCTTAAGAAATATATCCTCCCTTCACTCATTTCTCCTATATTTACTGAGCTGCAAATTATATGCCAGGTCCTGGACGGATTGCTGGGAAGTGAGATGAATGAACCCCGGGCTCAGCACTCCAGGAGCTCAGGGGTTGCAGAGAGGCAGGAAGTTATCGGCTGCACCCTGTTTTGCTCAGAGGTAGCAAGTGCTGTAGGATCACAGAGAAGAGACCCCCTAACCTGATCTTGCCCAGATCTGAGAGCTCCCGTTAGGAGGCAACATCTGGGCTAAGTCTCTGAGAGGAGAAATCAATCTGGGGTGAGGCAGACATTCCAGGAGGCTGGGGGCAGGGTGGCTGAGAGCAAGCGGGAGGAAGCGGGGTTGTAGGTGCAAAGCTAGGAGACGCTCATGGCCACAGTAAGAACTGAGACTCATCTCAAGGGCAATGCAGAGCCACTGATGCTTCTAAAAGGAGAGGGACAGAATGACATCTGCCTTTTAGGAAGCTTAGGCTTCCCAGGAGGCGCTAGTGGTAAAGAACCCACCTGCCAGTGCAGGAGATGGAAGAGATGTGGGTTCGATCCCTAGGCCGGGAAGATCCCCTGGAGGAGGGCAAGGCAACCCACTCCAGTGTTCTTGCCTGGAGAATCCCATGGACAGAGANGACATCTGCCTTTTAGGAAGCTTAGGCTTCCCAGGAGGCGCTAGTGGTAAAGAACCCACCTGCCAGTGCAGGAGATGGAAGAGATGTGGGTTCGATCCCTAGGCCGGGAAGATCCCCTGGAGGAGGGCAAGGCAACCCACTCCAGTGTTCTTGCCTGGAGAATCCCATGGACAGAGAAGCCAGGTGGGCTATAGTCCATGGGGTCACAAAGAGTTGGACACGACTGAAGCAACTTAGCATGCACGCACATACTCATTATACTGGAGGATAGATTGGAGCCAGCAAAGATGGGAGCAGGGACCTAGCTGACCTCTCCTAGGGTGGTTCAGGCAGGAGTCTAAATGTGGGGGCGGGTCTGGAGACTCAGGTAGGGAGACAGAAGTAGGACTGCTTTGGAAGGATAAGTGTTCAAAGTTAAATGTCAGAATGGTGACTGGATGTGGGAAATAGGGAAGAGTGGAGATTGCTTCCCAAGCTTCTAGCTTCAACAGCTGGTTGGCTAGAGGCACCAGCCACTGAGACTGAGAAAAACAGGAGCTGCAGCAGCTCTGGGGAGAGCATGGCAAGCCTCATGTTACCTGTGTTGAGTCTGAGTGCCTGCGGGGGATCGGATAGAGTCATTAGACAGACTAGTCCAGAGGTCAGGATAAAGGCCTCAGACCGCGCACAGATTTTGCAGTCTTTGGTTTTGAATGACGCAGTCAGGGAGAGAGTGCAGAGATTGGGAAATGAGTCCATTATGGAACTTTGAAGAAAGAATATTTAAAAGGTAGGCATAACATGTCTATGTAGGGATGGGCAGAGGTTGAGGAAAGCTGGGAGAAGGTAACATTTCAGAGGCCCTGGAGTTAAGAAGTTAACAAAGAACCAGGTAAGCTGAAGGAGAAAACACTGGAGTATGTTTGTTTTTTGAAACAGTATTCGCGCTCAGTCGTGTCCGACTCTTGCGACCCCATGGACTGTAGTCCGCCAGGCTCCTCTGTCCATGGGATTCTCCAGGCAAGAATGCTGGAGTGGGTCGCCATTCCCTTCTCCAGGGAACCTTCCCGACCCAAGGATCAAACCTAGGTCTGCTGCATCACAGGCCGATTCTTTACTGTCTGAGCCACCAGGTAACTCCCATGTTTGTTTTTGGGCTTCCCCCCAAAATCGTTCTTTGGCACAATGGTGAAGAATCTGCCTGCCAGCGCAGGAGACACAGGAGACGCAGGTTTGACCCCTGGGTCAGGAAGATCCTGTGGCGTAGGAAATGACAAGCCAACCCAGTGTTCTTGCCTGGAGAACCCCACGGACGGGGAAGGCTGGTGGGTCACAGGGTCCATGGGGGTCACAAAAGAGCCAGACATGGTTGAGAGCTGAGCAGGCACACAGGTCTGTTTAATCATGCTCTCCACGAGAACCCCCTTCATTGCTCCATGATGACTCTCAGCTTTCTGGTTGATCTCTGCCAGGGACAGGGTGTTCTCTAGGTTATTATCTATAATAGCCATGAGAATCAATATTTATTCATCATTTCTGAAGAACAGGGACTGCCCCAAGCCTAGCAGAGCTGGCATTCTCGGTGCCTTAGCATGGACCTGACATGTAAGAGGTGCTGAACAAATGTGTATGAATAAATCCATAAATGCATGAACGAATATATCACAGCTACCCTATGAAGTATGGAATGTCACCCCCCACGCTCCACAGTTGGAAAAAGATGGTTGGGGACAAAGTCTGGAGAACAGGCAGCCCCTGTGTTGCTGGGTCAGGTCAACTGGCCTCTCCTCTCCCTCTCTCCATCTAGGAGTTCTCTTGGCAAAAGGTGCAAAGGCTGATGGGAAATTCTGGGGGTAGAAGATGCTGGTGCAGCCCTCTCTCATAAGCAATGAGGCTGAACTCGAGTTACGGTGCATGGTTTTGGACTCCTGAACTGAGAAATCAGTTAAGATTCTGCCAATAGCAGTTGGGAGTTCAGTTCAATCTTTTGGATCATTTGGGCTAGGCTTCTGACTGGTGTTGAAGCCACCTCTGATTTCTCCTCAGGTCGAGTTGCCAAGAGTACTTCACTGGCCTTGAAGAGCATCCCACAGCAGGAGTCTCCTCTTAAAGCACTGCTTCTAGCTTGTCTTGCTTCTGCCCAGAGACCACTGTTTGACACAGAATCACATCTACCCACCAACCCATCCTGTGACTCCCTGGAGCAGCTTTCTATGGGACCTGTCTGCCCACAGAACCGCAAAAGAGCCCTCCTTCTGGACCTTTATAGCAGTAGAACCGACTGCTCAGGAAGCCTTCACAGACACACCAACCCCCACCATTGGTCTCCCCACTCCTCCTGGGGTCTCCTAAACCATCCCTGTACATCTTTAAGGACCAGTGCCCTCTAGAGTCCTGCCATGAAGGACTCCTTCCCCAGATTGTCACTGCTGTCTGCCTCCTGCCTAACACAGAGCTTTGTATACAGCAAGTGCTTCATATAGATAGATATCAGTGTGAATCTCTCCTGTGGTCACATTTGTTCCCCGTCATCTTTGCAGAACCCCTGAGGCTGATGCCTTGAGGCCAGAGAAGGGAATCCTAGCACTTGTGAGGGGAGCTGCAGACACCCAGTGTGGGGTATTTTATCTCTCTGGGAAATTAAAATTAAAATCCAGTCCCTTAAAAATTATTATAATTTCAGATTTGCTTTTTCTTAATTTCTCCCTGGTACTTAATCAGTAGCAGCAAAGAAAAAGTCGCGTTTAGTTTCTCCCTCTGTTGAGTCGCTAATGATCTGTAAACAAACACTCCAGACTGCGTCTTAAAGAGACCCTCGGAGCCTTGTGCGAAGTGAAATTCCTTTCGCACCTTGCTTTGTTTCCTCTCTCATTATCTCTTTGCTGGTAGGCTGTTCAGCTCTCAGAGCACATGTTTTTATTAGATAATCTTAATGATCAAAAGGCAGCATAAATTAGCAGTTCAGCTCAAGGGTTTAAGAGACAGACTTCCACGGCTGGAATCCCTTACTGGGGAGCCTTGACATCTCCATGCTTTTTACTTATCTATAGGGTCAACACAATTAAGCACTGGAGTTAACAGAGGAAAGCATTACATGCATAACTAGTAGTTTTGACTGTTATGACTACTGTTTGAAATGAAGAGATGGAAGAGGGCTGGCAACTCAGATATCGATGTCAGCACTCCTACTGGTTCTGAAGATCTGATGTTTTGGAGGACACTGGCTCCTTGAGTTTTGGAGCTGGGCAGATCTTGGTTCAAACCTCAGCTCCGCCACTTAAAAATCACCTGCTTTAAAGAAACTTTTTCATCTCCCGGAGCCTCAGTTACTTCTTGCGTAAAATGGGAGTAACAGGCCCCGCCTTCCTGCAGCTCGGGAAGCTCGAGAGGGGAGAGAGAGGAGCCATGTGTGGCAGAACTGCTGGCCTGGGATGTGGCACGTGTGAAAGCTGGTCTCCTCTTGTGCTGTTTTTCCTGTTCAATACATGTTTATGGAGCAGAGGTCGCGTTCTCAGAAGTCACTTAAACACTGGGGACTCTGCTCTGTCATCTGGAAAGCGGTGATGAGAATGTCTGGACGCCAGGGGGGCTGGGGGTTTGAAATGAGACAGCCATAGTAGGTTCACATTAAAGGTCTGCATGTCCCCTTCTCCAACCCAGGGAGGGTCCAGGATGCTTTCTGAAGCTCTAGGTACTAAGACGGAGCTGAGCCTCTCCAGCCACTCTTTTCTGCTTCCAAATATCACTTGACTCAGTGTATCAGCCAGAGTCTGGCTCTAGCTGGATGCTGGAAACACGGGGATGGGCAGGATGACTTCTTTCAAGGGTGAGGGAAACTGACATGGAAACAAAAAATCTGGGGAGTGAATAGAACTACAACTATGCTGCTACAGGCTGAGGGGTGACACGGAAGAGGTCATGCCCTCCCCTCTCTGTCTCTCATCTGCCTTGACCTCCCTGATTGGCTAATCTTCCACCCACCTATAGACTCATCCATCTATGCCAGCAGCTGGTCAGCAACTTCTCCCCTGCAAGGCCAGACCGTAAATATTTTGACTTTGTGGGCCATACAGGGTCTCTGGGAACTACTCGACTATCTCTGCGGTCACAGATCTCTGAACCAAGGGGCACAGTTACGTTTCAGTCAACCCTGATCTGCACGTGTGGTTTGGCCACGGGCAGTAGTTTCCTGACCCCTGATCCAGGCAAGCATGCACATGCCTCCTGGCCCCCTGCACAGGGCTTGTCCCTGTGTGTAGACTGCACACCGAGGACTTGCCTTCTCTTCTTTTCCTGCCAGGAACAGCAACCTCCCCGGGCTCCCCAGACCCTGCGGGGTCCAACCTCTTCCCTCCCACCCCTCGCCACTCTCCAGCCACGATGACTTTCTCCGACCTTCTTGAAAGCTCTTTCCTGCCTCGAGGACTTAGCAGTCTGAACTTCTTGCAAGCCTTGCTCCATCAACCTGCTCCCCATCTCCCTACTTTATCCACTTTCTCTTCAACCTTCATGTCTCAGCTTGAAGGTCCTATCTCCAAGGGGGCCTCTCCCGGCCCGTCACTTACACAGCCCTACACATTTCCACTCAGTGGCATTTCCAACAATTCCATTTCAATAATTGCCAGAGCTATTTCCCTCACCTCCCTGGCCTTCCCTGTTCACGGACATCTCACTTGCCACCAGCACAGTGTTCGGCACCCAGCAGACATCAATAACTGTGGGACTCAATGCATGATGTGACCCAGCAGCTGATCTGCACCATCCTTGGCCTGGCTTATGTTAGCGCCCACAGCCGCTCCATTCTGCAGAAGATAGCAGTGGGGTTTCTTACGGTCCTAACTGCCCATCCATCATTTTATTTTAAGCACATTACTTCTCTACCCGAAAAGAAGAGGAGGATACAATTAGGCCTATATCCCCCACTTGCTTAATATTTCAATCTCCCCCAGGGCACACTCCCTTCAAGTGGAGATCACAGCTCATGAATATTAAATGTCTCTTCCGACTCACCATGGTCCCCGAGAAAGAGGAGAGAAAGCCAGGGACTAGGAAAGACTCCCGCCCCCAGGCCTCACCCCTCTGCGGGCTCTCTCTGACCTGGCGTCCTGACCACACAGATGCACAGCAAGGCACCTGCAGGGGCAGTCCGCTTTCTGGTCCCGTTAAGTGCCACACAGAAGCCCTTGCTCTTGGCTACCCAGATTCACCTGTCTTGGATGTGGACTGCGTTTCAAACGCGCACATCAAAGTGTGGTCTTAACTCCTCGATTTCAGGAAAGTTCTGAGTCCTTTTGGAGCCTGACCCCTCCCTGGGAGTCACGAGGCCAACCTGGACCGAGGGCGAGAATCCCTCCCTTCTGGCATCTGAGGCCATCCTGTTTCTTTTCATTCCTGACTGGCCTCTCTGTGGGGTAGGCCTCCCGGGTTTCGAAAGGAGGTGGTAAGCCGCCGTCTGAGGCTGGATGGCAGGCTTGATCCTAACCGGTGCTGACTCGAGGGTGTGTGAATGCATCCATCAGACCTCCCGGCTGAGGACTTCAGATCTTTAGACCGCCCTGCACGGCAGCCTTCCGCCCCATCGCCTCCCTTCCCCTTGTCTTTGTCCCCTCAGTGACCCGCTCTGACCTTCTGGGTTAAAGGAATTCCTTTCTCCTCCCCAAGCCCTCATTTCTTTTAAAATGCACAGTTTAAAAACAATAACGATCTGGGATTTAAATTCTGGAAGTCAGGGTTGGAAGAGTCCCGGGGCTCCTCTAGATCACTCCCGCCATGTGACAGCTGGGGAGACGGAGATCCAGGGGCCTCTGCCACTTCTCCTGATGACAGGACGCAGCTAAGGACCATTTGTCCCAGAGATGGACCTATGGCCTTTGCATCCCTCACAGCTGAGATGGCAAATGGGGGAGGGGGTGGGGGGGAGATAGTAGACATGTCTGCTGATTGCCATGCACGGCGCTAGACACTCTACAGACTCTCTTCCATCTTTCTCTAAACATGACTGCGTTATGATTATGTCCATTTTCCAGAACAGAAGACTGGGACTCAGAGAGAGGATGGGAGATGCTCAAGACGACCCCCAGAGTGAGACCTCTGAACTCAGGCTCCTTGGCCTGACATTGCCCTGACAACGGACTGAAGTGTCAAACTCTTCCTAGGCTAAAACACAGTGTGGCTATATTTAACGGAGGGTGAGCTATTATAAACAAAAATGCAGCCCCAAATACAGAATGGCCCCAAGTCTAGGGCCTGGGGTTTGTGCAGTGGAACGCTTACAGGGTGATGATAACTGAAAGTTGTCGTTTTCATGACTCATGAAAAAGGCACAGGAAGGATCTACGCATTCACTTTTGTTTCCTGCTGTGTCAGTGGGAACACAGCAGAAATACTGGAAAAGAGAGGCTCTCGACAGCTTTTGGTGGGGCTCATCTGGATGCTGGATGGATGTAGTCTTTAAAAACAGGTGGACTAGAGTTAAAATCTCCTACTCTGACCCAGCCGGCTGTATGACTTTGAACAATTCACCTACACTCTCGGTGTTACGGTCTCCTCATCAGCAAAATGGGTGTTCTTATTCTGAGGAGGCAGCGTTGCAGGAAGGGTAAATGAAATCATTTGACAAAAGGGCTCCTAGCACGGAAGTTGGTCCAGTTGGGTGCCTGATAAATGAAATAATTTCACGGTCAAGTGTGAATTGACCTATTGCTTAGGTACTGTGAATCCCATCTCTGCTTTTCCTAGATATGTGACCTTGGGCAAGTTATTTAACCTCTCCGAACCTCTACACAACTGGGATCAACATCATTTATATCATTGGGTTCCTGGGAAGACGGACATAAGTTTCAAATTAATGATATCAATGACAACAATAGCAGCATTAGCAAGCACATACATATCACCTACTAGGTATCACTTATAAAATGTTTTACATACTTAACCTCTTTTCATCTTAACAACTGTGAGAGGCAGGGACCATTACTAACCCATTTCACTGATGAGCAAACTGAGGCACAGAGAACATTTGTTTGGATCTTGCTTTTCACCCAAAATCCATGCCCATAAGCATGATACCCATTCTAGCTGACAGATCACCACCATTATCACAACCTCCATGACTACCACTAACCCTTCTCTTTCCTTCTTTTAAAGACAGGTCTTCAAGTTAAAAGAAGTTTTATTTCAAGAAGGTATTTTGGTGACAGTCACTGTGTTTTCCATGGAGGGAGGTCTGAAAAACTATGTATGGCCAGGAGACGTTTTATTTTTTTCTTATTTCAATTTTTTTTTTTTTTTGGTAAGGTGAGAGGTGGGTCATCTATTATGATTTCATGTTGTTAGAAAGAAAAATAATAATAAACACAACTCCCAGCGGAGCCCATGCTCCCGTCTCTTCCCCTCCCCCTACCAGATGCTATTTTCCTTTTTAGTCAGTGTTGTTCTAAACTCTCATCAGAATATCCACCGAGAAGACATAGCGATTCATCTTCGTGTTTTCCTTTCTCGCCTTGGCTGGGAGCAGGCCAGGGCAGCGTGAGAGAGGGGCCACAGGCGCGGTGATCCCGCCCCTCCCAGGGACGCTGGGGAAACGGATTGATCCCCCCGCCCATCTGCTCACAGACAATTTAGTTATCGGCCCTGGCCCTACCACAGGGCTGGGGATGCCGTGTCCTGAGCAGAGACGGTGATGCTAATGGCAGGGGGTGGGGAGAGGAAGGGGGAGGGGAGGCGGTGAGAAAGAGAGCCAGGCTGGGAATGCCTGTGTGTTTGTGTCTGCAAAAAGCAACGTGCGGGTCTTTGGTCTAGCTATATATCAGCATCAAGCAGGATGTGAAACCCCAAACCCCTTAAATGGATGTTTGACAAACTGAGGATGCCTCACTGTCAGACAGGGGAAAGGAGCTTTGGACCCTCAGCACGCTCACTCTCATTTCACAAAGGGAGAAACTGACGCCCCCCCAAGCGGAGGTCCCAAGCTGCATGCAGCCCAGGCTCTCAAGTCTGAGCTGAGACCCCAGCTCTCTTGAAGAACCCAGGGCAGTAAATCAATGTGGCATGAAGAGCCTTCTACAATCACAACCCTTGTAATGGCTTAAATGTCATCTCCGAAGGTGGCACGTCTCCAGCACCCGCTGGAGATATATGAGTGCGCACAAGGCCTGTTGGGGATGCTTCCCATTTTGTCTGACTAATTTGACCATTACCTCCCCTCCTTCAGCTTTTATCAGCAGCCTGTCTGTAGTTTATGACTCAGTGCTTTAGACACAGAATTCCCAACTCTGCGAACAATGCCTCCAGCCAAAGCCACTCAGGGTGGGGTGCAGAGAGTTATCAGTTTACTGATGATACCACATTTTTTTAACCGAAAACCTCAGGCCTGGGGTATGTTATATGTGAAAAGGGGGAGAAAGGACAAGATAATTTCTACATTGCCGGGTCACAGCCTCATTGCCTAAGAGGTCTTGTGGGTGGTGTTCCTATTAACAAGCAACTTATTATGTGTTGGGGATGAGGGCTCTGGGGGAGGGACAGTGGGAAAGGGAAGTCCCGGGCTGTTGCATAATAACACATTGGCACCTTGGGAATACTTCCGGATGTGTGGGCTTCTGCAGCGTGAATGAGAATGCCACCATAAATCTGCCACCCACCCTCACACTGCTGGTACCAGAGCCAGGAAAACATCAGCCCGGCTCGATGATCGGGGACAAGAAAACAAATAAGGAGGAAAGGAAGGGAGGAAGACAGCATGGAAAGAAGGAAGGGAGGGAGGGAGTGAAGGGGTCATTCAGCTAGGGAGGCAGAGCTGCCTCAGAGAGAAGGCAGAGAGGCTCTGTACTCAGTCTGGAGATAGAATCACAGTTCTTTGAGATGAGTGACCTTGGACAAGTGAAGGCATCCTGTGTGTATGCTCTGGACTCAGTCTTGTCAGAACTCTTCACAAAACCCCAAGGCCTACAGTCCACCAGGCTCCTCTGTCCATGGGATTTTCCGGGCAAAACCATTGGAGCAGGTAGCCATTTCCCGCTCCAGGAGATCTTCCTGGCCCAGGGATCGAACCCACATCTCCTGCATGGGCAGGTGGATTCTTTACCACTGCGCCACCTGGGAAGCCCCTTCAGGCATCCTAGTAGGTCTCAGATCCCTCATCTGGATGTAACACACCTCCACAGGCTCATCTTAAACAAAGGTGCATGACACAGGGCAGGCTACCTGGTGAGTATCCACGCGTGGTGGGTAGTGCTGATATTCACCCCCCTCTCAATGCCCACTGAGGGAAGTACTGGGTGATGTGCATTCAGCTTGCTAGGAATGGGGCTGAACCTCCCTGTGCCAGATGACAATATTCAGTAGGGCTTCCAAGCGACAATCAGCAGAAACCAACTTCGGCTAAGTCAGGCAAAACAAGCAAACAAGCAAACAAGCAAAATCTATTCAAAGAATATTGGATACTCATGGAAGACCCCCTGCGAGGGCTGCAGAAGTGTTTTGAAGGCTGATTTTGAGCTCACGGTGAAGCCCCAGGACTGTTCTTGGGAAGACATCTCAGAGCTGTGGCTGCACAATGGCTGGGCGCTGTCAGTGGTACTTTGGAAACACACGGGTTGTGGCCACTCCCACCATCTTCATCAAATTGGTTTGATTTGATGAATCAGAGTCCCTGTGTCTTCTGATTCATTCTCAGATTGATGCATCTGATTGGTGATCAGGGGAGAGGGTAGGTCACATGCCCACATTCAGCTACAAGGAGGACTAGGAGGCAGAGGTGCTGCCATTACTAACTTCTTTTCTTTCTTTTTTTTTTTAAGTTTTTATTGAATGTGTTACTATATTGTTTCTGTTTCATGTTTTGGTTTTCCTGCCACTAGGCATATGGGATCTTATCTTCTCCACCAGGGACCGAACCCACACCCTCTGCACTGGAAGGCAGAGTCTTAACCACTGGATCACCAGGGAAGTCTCTGCATTACCAACTTCTGCAGTGGGGCTCTGCCTCACTATTATTACACCAAGGAGAGTTCTTTCCTAAATCTAGGAAAGGGATTCCAATAATGTGTCCACAAACACTGGACAATATCTCCCGCAATGAAGTCCCAGGTCTGCTCCCACTTTCTGGATGAGAACACTGAAGCTCAGCCAAGGCCACATATCTAAGTCATGGTGTCAACCCAAATCAAGTCTCATTCAAGCCTGTCCTCTTGGCTACCACCTTGACCACCGTCTTGACATGTGTCATGATGAGAACAACCTCCACCCCAGCAACACCTCCCACGTTCCAGTCCCCTTCCTCTGACTCATCTAAGCTGGATCTTCTGGGAGCCGCAGATTCACTGTTTTTCCATTATTCTTAGAGGAAGATGTTTTTCTTCCTCTAAAGCCATGGAGTCTGTTCTTGGAATGTAGTTCCTAGGCGCCAGGCTCTCTGGACAGACTCCTTTCTTCCTGGAATGTCCTGTCCCTCAGAGTCCCTAGGATGGAGTCCTACATGGTGAGGTGGGGGCGCCTAACTGAGGTGCCTCCTCTAACACAACCAGTCAACAGGCAGGGGGAACACAGAGCCTTCCCTGGACACCGTCCACGCCACTGACAGTTCCGTATTTCATTCCATTAATTCATTAAGTGAACTGTTCCATAGCAGTATGTTCCTTGCTCACACTCCCAAAGCCCTATCAGACCAAGAGCTGTCTGGTAAAAAAAATATTTGCAGGAAGCTCACCACTGTGAGCCCGGGAGTCAGACACTCTCTGGGTGAAAGTCCCAGCTCTACCACTTGACTACATATCCTTAGTTCACCTCCTCAACGCCTCAGCTTCCTGGTTTGTAAATACAGGGTACTGAAAGAGTTGTTAGGAGAATGGCATTTTAGAAATGTGTCCGGCAAATGATAGGTGCTCAATACATATCATCAGCAACAGCAGAACATTTAGGATCTCCTGGAGGATAATAGTATATGAAGTAGGTCTAGGGCCCTCCCTGGTGGTACAGTGGCTAAGAATCCATGTGCCAAGGCAGGGGACACGGTTTCCCTTGGTCCAGGACGATTCCGCGCACCAGGCAGTAACTAAGCCCATGAGCCAGAACTCCTGAGTCCGTGTGCTGCAGCCCTGAAGCCCGCGTGCCCAGAGTGTGTGCTCTGCACCAGGAGAGGCCACTGCCGTGAGAAGCCTGTGCTCTACAGCTAGAGAGCAGGCCCCACTAGGCACCGGCAGAGAAGGCCTGCGCACAGCCTCGAAGGCCTGGCGCAGCCACAAAAAGATGAATACACAAATTCTCAAAGAATGACAGTCTAAGTAGATCTGGAGCTTCCAAGGCTCATCCTCTTGGTAACTTCCTCATCTTTACCCTCCCCTCTCTTAAGCATTTCAGTGAACACAGCGTGAAAATCAGGATCTATTCCAGTTACTCGGGCCAAAGTGTAGGTGGGGAGGCAATGCCACTAGAGGCAAAGCAAGAGGGGCCAGACTCACGGTCTTCCAGGCCCCACTACTGTAGGCACAACACGCAGTTATTTTTTTCTAAGAAATGCTGAACCCTGTCGTAATGTTCATCTCCCCTTTGCACTCGTCTCTAGCAACCAATAAGATCAAAGATCCAAAATCTGTGGACCAACAAATTTCATCTGTAATGAGCCAGATGATAAATATTTTAGGCTCTTCAGCCCCTGGGGTCTCTGTTGTGACTACTCAGTTCTACTCAGCAAAAAAGCAGCCACGGATAATAAAAGATGGGTGCAGTGGTAAAGAGTCCATCCACCGATGCAGGAGATGCAAGAGACATGGGTTCGACCCCTGGGTCTGGAAGAACCCCTGGAGGAGGGTATGGCAACCCACTCTGATATTCTTGTCTGGAGATTCCATGGACAGAGGAGCCTGGCGGGCCACAGTCGATGGTGTCACAGGGTCGGACATGGCTGAGCATCCATGAATGGTGTTGCCTTCTGTATTAGTTGTTCAGTCCTGTCTGACTCTTTGTGACCCCACGGACTGTAGGTTGCCAGGATCCTCTGTCCGTGGGATTCTCCACATAAGAATACTGGAGTGGGTTGCCATTTCCTTCTTCAGGGGATCTTCCCAACCCAGGGATCAAACTCAGGTCTCCCACATTGCAGGTGGACTCTTTATGGTCTGAGCCACCAGGGAAGCCCCTGGTACATTCTAGAAAATTTTATTTACAAATATAGGCAGTAGACCAGTTCCAGCTCATGGACTGTAACTTGCAGACTTGTTCCACAGACCATACCATCCTAACTTCACCACATTCTAACTCTGCCCAGAAGCCCTTGAGCCACACGCCATCTTAATGCTAGTACAATGGGTGGGCATCATCCAGCAAGATCTGAGTGTACTGTTGGGTGTGATGAGGATGATGTCCATGGTGAGAGATGGTTCAAGCAGAGCTCACGATGATGAGAAATAGTCACACACTTTGGAAACCACACAGCAGAAGTGCAGGTAAGGTTTCTAGAGGTCACCTAATACAGTCCTTTCAATTCATGGGAGGTCAATCAGAAGTCCAGAGTAGGGAGGTGACTTGGCCAGTTTCAACTAACATGTTCTCAGCATAGCTGAGACCAGAGTGCCTGGTTTCCTGACATTTAATCCAAGGCTCTTTCTACTATACCACTAGGTTCATATCAAGATTTTATTATGAATTACACTCAAATCAAAAGGGGGGAGGGGCTGGAAATCTGCGCTTCTCTGCCTAGAAGCTCTGCTGTCCATCCCCCCTCCGTATCTTCCTTTCCTTCCATCCACAAACAGGTGTGGGGCACCTCTATTGTGTTGCTCAGCCCTCACTTGGTGCCAAGGAGAAAGTAAGTGGTCAATAAACGTGTTTGGGAATGGAACACACCGTAAATGATATGTGGTAAAGAGCTCACAGCATGCCAGGAGAAGGGAGGTCTAAAAGCTGCTCTGTGATGTGCTGTGAACAGGAGAACCAGTGACATTTCCTCCCCTTCAGTCCCAAGAAAACTGCCTTTCAGAGAGAAATCTTCCCACCGAGGGTTTCCTCCTTTCCTTAGATGGAGCACCTCTGTCTTTTGTACTTGCAAATGAATTGTGATTAGTTTTCACCTCCAGCCCAGGGGATTAGCCAGAGGACCTTTGATCTTCAGGTATCGATTTGCATCTTAAAGGAAGCATGATCTCATCTGGGCCAGCTCAAAATTCCATCCCTGCCCCCCAACCCCTGTCTGTTTACCAACCCCCCAGGCTGACCAGGGGCCTCCCAAGTGGGGCTAAAACAACAAGACCAGCCAGACTCCAAAAACAAATTTCCCATCTGACTCCGTGAAGGTGGGAAAAGGACATTTGCTTTCTAAACATGGGCTCGTCTGCGGTTCCTCTTCCTCAAGTCAGAGAGCCTGGATCCTGGCTGGAGGCTGTGAAACAAAATGAACTGAGCTTGTGTGCAAGAATCAGACAAGATCAGGTTCAAGTCCTGGTCCTGTCTTCAAGCCTAACCTGTGTGACTCTGGACACGTTTCACAAGCTCTTTGGCTTCTATATTTTTCTCATCTCTAAAGAAAGAATAAAAGCCTTAAACGTCTATACAAACAATAACCATCCCAGATAGTTGGCATGAAGAGCAATAAATGGAAGATGAAGCTAGATCACAAGGGTTATCCATGACCACCGTCATCTATGAGACCATAAGCTCCAGGAGAGCAGAATACCTGCCCTCTGTCTGTCTGTGTCCGTGGCTGTATTCATTAGCGCCTAAAACAGAGCCTGGCTCCCAGGAGGCACTCAGTACATACGCATGAAAGAAAGGAGTGAATCATCATTTAGTTATAACCATTGCTATTCTTGTAACTGACTAGCCAGCCGGCACCGTCCACTTCTCCAGCGAGGCCCAGAGAAAGGGCAGACTTACCGACACAATTGAAGGAGACTTCCTGCCGACAGAAAAGCGAGCAGCCATCCCCATTGATCTTATTCATGTCATCACACTCTTCACCTTGGCTTCTGCAGAACGGATATGGAAGGGAAATTTGTCACATCAGCTTCAGAAGCCCAACTGGGACATGGAAAAGCCCTCTGGGGGCTAGGAACTTTTTGGTTAGGTCTCAGACAAGTCCCTTCCCCTGGCTGAGTTTCTGTTTCTTCCAAACAATGTAAATTCGTGAGGTCCTTAGGTTGGTCCTACTGTGTGTTTCTCATGACAAAGCAGAAATCCTGCTTCAGACCCATTCGCTCCGTTAAGTGAGTAAGTCAGAGGGGAGGAAGAAGAGGACGCACCAGTGAACCAGACTTGGCTACTATGTCCAGGAAATCACATTTCCCCTCTAAAATGATGGACTGAAGGGGATTTTGGAGTTTCTAAGGTATAAATGCTTTTCTTCTGTGGGCCCTGCTCTGGCCCTCTGTCATAACCCCAGTGCACATGAAGGTAGTTTTTTCTCCTACACACATTCAGACTTGATCTTCTTCAGACCAGAGAACACTGCCCTCTCCGTTGGGTGTGTCATTTCACGGTGTCGAGAACTCTAAGGCCTGGGACCTATACTGCTAGGAAATAAAAATGCGTCCTCCTACTTTAAGGAATTATTTCCATCACCAAACAACGATTTTGCAGTGGTTAGGATGGGCAGAAAATGAGCCACACTCTGAATTAGATCTAGAAGAGAAGGAGGATTAACAACAGACAGACTGGATATGTTACCACTTTCTGGAAAATTCCCATCCCTTTAGTCACAGAAACTTGGGTTTAGAGCCCTGTGTTCCCAACTAATTGTGTGATCTTGGACAAGTCCCTTAGTAGGACTCTCCAACCTCTGGCACCTAATGCCTGATGATCTGAAGTGGAACTGATGCAATAATAATAAAGTGCACAATAAACGTAATGAGCTTGAGTCATCCCTAAACCATCTCCCATCCTCCCAGTCCATGGAAAAAGCGTCTTCCACGAAACCTGTCCCTAGTGCCAAGAAGGTGGGGGACTGCTGGTTAATCTCTCTCTGATCTAGCTTCGACAATTTACACCAACAAAAATGGGAAACGAACTTTCCACTGTTTAGCCACTGTAAGCACATTTCAAGTCCTCAATAGCTGGATGGAGCAAGTGGCAACTGGATCAGACAGCACAGAATCTATTTCCACTATTGTAGAAAAATCCCCTGAACGGTGCTATTCTGGATGTTGAATCTCAGTTTTCTCATGGGTTAAAATGGAGATAATTAATTACACCTACTCCTTAGCTTCGGTGCAAACAGGGAAGGTAACACAAGGGGGCGGGCCAGGTTTGCCACACACAGTGGACAATCAGAGAGTCCCAGTCCCCACGCCCACCCACCTGTCCTGGGATGTCTCCATAGAGCATGTGGCAGTTGTCCCTCCTTCCCCAGAGACCGGCTGGGAGCCTGGCCTGAAAGAGGCCTCAGACTTTGCCTTTCACCCGGGTAGTTAACACGGGGAAACGTTTGTTGCTTTTAGGAAGTGTCAAGAGTACCAGTATGGGGCCTTGTAATCAATGCTTACGATGACTAGTACATTGCATTGATCTTTGAAGAGCCCCCCGACTTCTCTCCTGCTTGCAAAGCCCTTAGCAAAGAATTCTATATTCCAAGCTGGGCCCATATTCAAGCAAATCTTGTACACTGGAAATCAGTGATGGCCTTGTGATTCTTAACTATTTCATAGGTTATCTGGGGAGAGAATTTTTTTTTTTAACCTGGGCTGGTTTCCCTAAGCCACAAAGAACACTTCTAACCCTCCTTCCCTCACCACCCAAACAGTATGTTCTATTGGTTTAAGCAAAACATTAGGGTCACCACAAATATCTTCTAGGCATGCCAGATCTATCATTAGATAGACAAGTTCTGAGAAACCTTCTTTGACCTCCTGGGCTAGAGTGGGTGGCCATCTTCTTCGAGTCCAAAGACAAGGGGCTCCATCTATCACAGCACTTGTCAAACCAACTACCTTTGCCTGTTACTTGAGAGCACCCCACCCTAGGCTTTAGGAAGTCAAAGGAGGTGACAGAGTCTTTGTCTTCCTAGCACCCTGACGCCTGGCACAGTGTCTGGGAAAGAGGAAATAGCACGGAGCTATCTCTTCACTTGATAGTTTGGTGGCACCATCAGTCACCGCAAGGCAATGGTAAATCCAGATGAGAATGTGGGTCCTAGGTCTACACCTTAGTTCTGCTCCATCCTGGGTCTGTAAGCTTCAGAAAACCATTTTAATCCTTGGGGGCAAGGTGTCTCTTTCATGAAGTAAGGTGATCAGGCCTGTCTCACATGGTTGTTGGAAGGACCCAAGGAGATGACTATGTAGCACTGTGCCTCCCGCCTAGTGGAGTCTCAATAAATACTTAAAATTATCATTATAGCAGTCATCCAGGGCTTTTATTCATCAGGGGCCTCACTGAGTGTTGAGTCTATCTGTATTTCTTCGTAAATTCCTTTGCATATATACAGCAAATTAGCATGTATCATCCCATGAAAAATCCAATTAGCGAAGATGACAGCCCTTCTTACTCTCAAAGTTTATTTTATTTTATTTTTTTTGCTTAGGTAATCATCCATAAGTTGCATTCAGTTTTCTTCCAACTATGTCAACAACTATTTGGTACCTGCAGGTAATTCAATACCTATTTGATGTCTATGAAAGTTATTAACCCTAGGTATAAAATACTAAAAACTTGCTCAGAATGATATTTAAATTACTACTACTACTAGCAGTTTTAGTGATAATACTGCTTGCAGTGTTTTATCAGTATATCTATGAAAAGTCAAAGTTTTAGTCATTCAGTCCTGTCTGACTCTTTGAGATCCCATGGACTCTAGCCTGCCAGACTCCTCTGTCCAGGGGTTCTCCAGGCAAGAATTGTAAGTGGGTTGCCATTTCCTATTCCAAGGGATCTTCCCGACCCAGGTATTGAACTCGGGTCTCCTGTACTGTGGAAGTATTCTTTACCATCTGAGCCATCAAGGAAGCTCTATCTATATCTGATTCCAAAATGGATAGACAGAATTGCAGACCAGATCCTACACGTAGTGAGTTTCTTTTTTATTCCTCTTGCTAAATTAAAAAAATCCCAAGTCACAAGTATGGGTTGTTGGCAATGACCCTGACTGTCTCCTGGATGTTCTGGATATGTAGCTTAATCTTGGACCCACACAAGATGCAGCATTTTCCCTGGAGACGATCCTGTCCACTTGCTCAGGGTTCTGTCAGACAGTAGCTGTATCAAAAGCTAGAAGTCAACGTGTCTTCATGTGGAAGTAAACAGCGAGTATCTTCCCTTTGCCCAAGTTTGCTACATTAAGTGCCTAAAACCATTTCTTCATGTTGGATTGTTGCACTTGGATAAGGATCTTAAATGCATGCAACAGCACACCATCAGTGTCAATCTCTGACAAGTGTGGAGTTTTCTTTTGTATGCTTGAGGAGTAGAATTCTTGGCAATCAGGTGGTTTGCATCATAATTCAGCACTTAAAAATCTTTATTATTACCCCTCTCCATATTGAAATCTAGATAATTCAGCTTTGAAATTATAGACCCAGGACGTTTAAGATGTGAATACACACACACACACACACACACACACACACACACACCTGAGCTACATCACTTCAGCAAATCACTTGAAATTGCACAAATAATCAATAGTGGTCTTTATCAGTGTTAATAGTTAAAAAGAAAAAAAGTCATTCAATATTTCAAAAACTTGACTTAGTACCCTGCTGGCAGCAGCTGGTTTATTTCGGGGTGTTTAGGGGAGCAGTGTCTTGCACATACTGCTATCCTTTTGCACAATAAGTTGGGCAGATGCAACTCACTGGCCGGCATCTGATCATATTCTCAACATCTGCTTTTCCCTTCAGTGCTAAGCCATGATCAGAAGGCAAACTGCTGGCCAACAGTGGGTGTCTGTGCGAATGCGTCTTCACGTACACACTCGTGCTCTGCATCCCTGCATTACCTCTGCTGTGCTCCTAGCTGGTCCTTTCATTCTGTAGCAGCTTTCCAGTGTATATTACACACCACAAGATCACCAGCATCCAATTAAACTGCTCTTGACCTCTAGCACTAATGTCAATGATAAACCAATGAAACAGCCATTGAGCCCTTTTCTTTCATTATATGAACTGTACCTACGAATCGATTCCTGTTCTGCACATCAGTGGAATAAATTCTCTTTGTAGTGCCCCTCCCCCTACAGAAATAGTAATTGCAGTCCCCTGGTGCACAGATACTTTGTGACACCCAGTGGTGCCATTTAACGAAGGAATTTTGCCAATAGCATGTTGTGTCATCTCCATACGTAATGTTTATTACTAAATCTGCCAATAGTTTTTACAGTCCCTTAGCAGTAGTGTGATTTGTAACTGGGATTGCAATAAAGAACACAGATTTAGCAATAAGGAGTGTAATTGTGAATGAATCTTGGTCTCTTTTTCATCTTGAGGGCCAAAACTATTTAATTCAGTGACAAGACATTTTTGTGCTTACTCTGGAGGGAAAAAAAAAAAAAGCCCCAAGATTTCCTTTTTTTTTTTTTTTTTCCAACAATACAAAAGTCTTGATGGCTTCTCGCCACTTTCTCAGTTGCATAACATCTTGCCCTGTGGACAGGGGATGAATGGACTGATGATCCGATAAAATCCATTTTCTAGACACACAGCTTTATAGCTTCTAATCACACTTTTCCTTTCTTTTGGCTGCTTGCGTGGAATCTTTACACTTACTGATTCATTTGCCTCCTGTACTTATAGTCATATTCAATGTTCACTGTAGAGGACTGTTTACTATTTATGGTTTCAGCATTACAGAGAGTTGAAATATTTTGCTGTTTTTATGAGACTCCGACCCATTTTGTAGATTGTTGATATAACACAATAGAAATAATAAATAAACTTTCAGTTTTAATAAATGTAAACGGTAACCAGCAAAGAATGTAAAAGTGTTCTCACGTAGGGCCTGTGTCCTATTAACTGAATGTGGACTGAGGTGGAAAAAGCTAATAGAATCTTTGTAGCACACAGGACATGCTTAGGAACAAGAGCACAGTGGCAGTCCGTGCAGAATGGTAGCTCTGGGGAAATCTTACGTTATTACACATTTGAGAACTGTGTTTACTCAAAAAAGAGTCACTGCTTCTCTTCTGAGGCCTGCAAACTACTTGCAGATGGATCGAGGGGCAGATTGCCGGGGCTCCCTCACAGCTCACACCCTGAAGGGTAGCCCATAAGCTCTTGTCTTTGGCACCCTGACCACCTTCTAGCCGAATGAGCATTACCCCCCCCCCCCCGTAGCTAGGCCTACTCACCTCTGAATGACGCCATCTCCACAGTACCCGCTTCCATGGATGTATGTGGCAGCAGGTGATGGCTCACTCTCTTCACTTCCTGAAATGACGATGACCCAATACTGGTACCTACTGCCAAGATGGACATCTCTGGAAAACATAAGGACAGAAGGAAGTGTATTAACTGTGCAGATGCAAGGCTGGGGACAAAACGGATCCCCTTGGGTACATTTCTACTCGTCTGGCTTGTTTTTGATACCACCCGCATACTTAATTATTCAACAATTTTCATTTGTTTTTATACATTTTATTGACGCATAGCTGATTTACAATGTTATATTAATTTCTGCTGTATACCAAAGTGACTCCTTTCTACACATATAAACCTTCTTTTTCATATTCTTTTCCATTATGGTTTGTTACAGGAGATCGAATACAGTTTCCTGGGCTGTACAGTAGGACCTTGTTCACTCATCCTACACATACTAGTTGGCACCTGATAATCCCAAGTTTGCAATCCTTCCCTTCCCCATCCCATTACCAGGTGGCGCTGGTGGAAAAGAATCTGCCTGCCAATGCAAGAGACACAAGAGATGTGAGTTCGATCCCTGGCTGGAGTAGAAAGTGGCAACCACTCCAGTATTCTTGCCTGGAAAATTCCACCAACAGAAGAGCCTGGCGGGCTACAGTCCATGGGGCCGCAAAGAGCTGGACACCACTGAGCGTGTGTGTGTGTGTGTCTGTGTGTGTGTGTGTGGGTGTGTGTCTGTGTCTGTGTGTGTGTCTGTGTGTGTGTGTGTCTGTGGGTGTGTGTGTCTCTGTGTGTGTGTGTCTGTGTGGGTGTGTGTCTGTGTGTGTGTGTGTCTGTGTGTGTGTGGGTGTGTGTCTGTGTGTGGGGTGTGTGTGTGTGTGTGTGTCTGTGTCTGTCTGTGTCTCTGTGTCTGTGTGTGTCTCTGTGTGTGTGTGTCTGTGTCTGTGTGGGTGTGGGTGTGTGTGTGGTGAGACACAAGAGATGTGAGTTCGATCCCTGGCTGGAGTAGAAAGTGGCAACCACTCCAGTATTCTTGCCTGGAAAATTCCACCAACAGAGGAGCCTGGCGGGGTACAGTCCATGGGGCCGCAAAGAGCTGGACACCACTGAACAACTGAGCACTTTGTATCTTTAATTTAATCATTAGAATAACCCTGGTGGATAAGAATTGGATGGTATACGGCCCATAACGAAGATGTCTTGGAGAATGTCATCTAGGAAAGATAAATGGGATGAGTAAAAGCACAGAGGTGGGAAAGCACCACGCCAGATTCTGTGGGCACTGTCTGACCACTGCCCTCATGTTAAGATCCGAGCGGAAACCCCATATAAGCAAGCAAGCCCTTTCCTTACGTTTCACACCCAACGACTATTCCAGCCACTTGCTCCGCCCTGTGCTTCTCACTCTTGACTAAAATAATAATAATAGCAGCAGCTATTAAATGAATGTCAAGCCTGGGGCTAAGCACTTTCTGTGTGTTTTCTCATTTGAGAATCAAAACAACACTACATGCATACTAGTAGTTTCATGTTTAGTTTACAGATGATGAGTCTGAGGCATAAAGAGATTAAGCATCTTGCTTACAACCATACAGCGTTAAATTACATCCTGCACTCTGCCTCCCTAATTCCTAGCTCAGGTCAGCTTGAACAGTTTCACTCCTTGCAAAGGGAAATCTTGTTCCGCAATTGCAATTCCAGGCTTTGGTTCCTGCTAGATTTCCAGTTTGCCTAGATTGCATCTATCCTCTGCTCTCAAGACCCCACAGAGCAATGCCTGTTCCACTTTCCCAGCACTCAACCTCATACCAGATCACCTTCCTCCCTTTCTGATCCCTTCTCAGCTCCTTACTTGATTCCCTGCCATGGAAGGAACCTGGATACTGGCAATTATCTTCCAGGGCAAAGATATATTTATCCACATGACCAAATCACCACTCCCATTTCTTTTTTGGCCATTTTCAAAGGGAAATATTATTCTTTTCTTTCATCTCCCTCTGCACCAATTAATTATTTTTTAATAATAAAAATGTGTCATAGGAAAAAAGAATGTACAAAATGGTAATGAAGAGACTTCCTATCAGATTCCAGAGTTGGGGTGAGGGGGGATTTATAAACAAAAGGATGGTGTCAAAAAATCTCAAGTCCTCTGGCCCATCTGTTGTTTCAGCTGCTGATCGGGCTGGAGCTGTTTGGATAAGGTCAATAAGATAACAGGTGCAGTGACAACAGATAGTATCTGCTGACTCTCAACACAATGACAAGCTAGAGTTTATGAGCACTGAAGAAGGCTCCCGAAGAACACAGCCCTTCTGAGAATGCTGGACTTATGACCCAACAGAGGGCTTGTATTAGCACTGCTGGAGCAGGTAAGAATACTGAGGGTAGACCAGAAGTCCCTGGAGATTCTAGCCGCGCTCTGTCAATGAAAGCTAAGTAGGCAAGATGCATAAAAATCTTGAGATATTATATGTATAACTGTAAAAATAATGGTTGCCTTGTAAACCTCTGGAATGCTAATTTGTTGATATAATTAGAGGCTTTTATAAAAGTTTATTGGATATTTGAACCACCTCTAGACCAGTGAATGTATACATTTTCAGATGGTGCTTCTGAACTGGAATATTGGGGGAGGGGGAAGAATGGCTTTCCCAGGGGATGCATGAAGGCCCAAGATAAAGATGACATGTGCTCTATTGTACATTATTTTTGCTTTAAAACCTGGAGGCTGGGACTTCCTGGAGGTCTAGTGGCTAAGAATCCACCTTGCAATACCAAGGACGTGGGTTTGATCCCTGGTCAGGGGACTAAGCTCCCACACGCCCCAGGGCAACTAGGTTCACGCACAGCAACTGCTGAGCCTGTGCACTTCAAGGCCCGCACAGCACAACAGGAAAGTGCGTGTGCTACAAACGGAGAGTCCACGCCATGCAACAGAGACCCGGCAGGCCGCAACCAGGACTCGACACCGTCAAATAAAGAAGTAAGAACAAAAATATGAAGGTACGTTTTATATTAAACAATTACAGCCCATTAGAGAATAAAATTTAAAAATTTCTACAGGCTACCTCCCAGGCTACTGGGGCATATGGTCACTGTCTGAAGCAGATGGAGCACTTGGGTGGAAAAGCGTGAGACCGTGAAGATGACGTCTCTATCTTGTGTTTTTCATTCGTGATATGCATCCAAATGATTTATGCCTGATGATGTTTCAGGGCTCTGCTAATATTTGTGACTGTTTTCTCCCCCCACCTTGCCTGGCCTCCTCCCCTCTCTCTCCTCCTCCGTCTCAGTAAATGCCACTTTGAGGTGAGCAAACACAAGTTTCCATCCTGGCTTCCTCACTTGCTTGCTGAGAAGTCATAGGCGGGTGTTCCAGTGCTCTGAGCCTATTTCAAATTAGTCAGAAGCCTGGTTTCACAGCATCTTCCCACAGGTTGAATGTGAGAACACATAAAGCACCTACGTGCCCAGCCAACAATAACTTGTTAACAAATGCTAACCTGTTACTATTAAAGCTAAATTATCAACATTCTCCTCCACTGAGAGTTTTGCAATGCTCTCCAGCTGAACTTTACTAGAAGGAATGAGGTGACAGATAAGTATATATAAACTTGGTTTGGTAAACTCATGAAGATGAATAAGACAATCATCTATCATGTGAGTCATGGTTCGATGGAAAGTCTCTTTTCTGCCACAATGTTTGGCTAGAACACCCTCAGAGCATGCAGCTCTCTCTCTTTCTCTCTCTCTAGGTGGCTGTTTCAACTTTTGAAATTTCTGGATCCCAAAAAGTTTGTCTTTACCCTGGGGCAAAATCGATTCCCCAGTAACTTCCACCACTGTCCTTCTTATTACCTGCCGGCAGTACACAGAAAGTATCTGATTGGTAGAGAAACCTTAATACCCTCCTTCCAAACAGTGCGTGCATGGCGATTATCTCTCAGAAGCCTGAGAGTGGCTCTTTGGAGCAGAGGTTGTTATCCCAAGATTTCACACAGGAAATTAGAAGCCATTCCCTTCATTAAAAGGATGAGAAGGGAAATCAGGGTAAAAAATGCTATGAAAAAGATTGTATTTTTCCACTTAAGAATTCCTGTGATAAAATTGTATTTTCTCCAAGTTAAAGTCACAATGAATGCTAAACCAGGGCTCTTTTCTCAAGAGCCTAAGGTAGAAGAGAGTTTTTTGAGGATAGGCTATGGCTTCTGAAGGCTTTGCTGGAGGTTAGGACCTATTTCGTGGTTGGCCTAAAGCCAACGTGGGACATTTATGTCCGGTTGTTCCTTTCAGCTGCTCTGAAAACCATCTGGAAAGTCTTAATGCTGTCACTGGAACCCCTTCCCTTCCTGAGTCTCCCACATCCAGGCAGAACCTAAGCCTTGTCAACTTCCCCCATCCAACAGCTCCCATGTCTTTCCCTGTGCATCCTTGCTACCACCTATATCCCAACCTTGACAGCTCTGGCTTGCCCTCTTGCCTCGAGCATCTCCCCTTTCCAGTCGCGCCAACACCATCAGAATATTCTTAGATTCAAAGCTACTCTCCAGCACAAAGCCTCGCCATGTAGGGCAGTGATGGGAACACGCTTCCGCCTTAAACTCCCTATTTCTCTTGGTTTAAAACTAAAATTTTACCACTTCATCCGAAACACATAAGTTTCATCACTTCTGATTTCTCTCATAGAGTTCTGAGTGCCAGTTTATTTTAAAGCTAACCTCCACCAGAATTCGATCATTAATGCATCACATCTCAGATTAATTTCAGGCTTTTAGCTGGGAAGTTTAAACGGCAGTTTAAATGCGATGAGATTGTTTGGCTGGTTTTGCAGGGTGGCTTGTTCTGCATCCTTCGTATGACTTCTTTTTTTTTTTTTAATGTTTTTATGTTTAACCATCATTGTTTCACAAATGTCTCAAATGACACATCTGCCTTAGATTTGCATCTCCGGCAATTAGAGACAAAAACACTGACATTTCTAAGTGGTATGACTTTTCAGTACTTTTCCTCAGAAATGCATTGAGGGTGATGTGTATCAAATTTGGAGCACAACCTGAAAGTAAATTTAGTTATAGATGATAAAATCACTATCTTAAGAAAATATATGTTATTAAGGAGTCTAAACATGCCATGACTGAGCTTTTGGCAAAAGTGTCAATTTCTTAAAATGTTGGTGTGCAATTAGTATCATGACAGGTCAATTAAAACCCCCTCTGAAATCTACAAGCACGTCACTTTCTTCCTCTCAGTCTGTTTCCCTAGCTTTTAATTAAGATGTATGATTCTTGTCCCATGCCACCGTGAAGATAAAATGAGAACTACAAAGGTACAGTAGGAGAAAGAGGGTGGGGGAACGTCATTTCACAATGAAAATACCCCATTTTGCTTGCTCCAGGAAATTCTCTCTGAGCCCCTTGACTCAGAGAGAGTTGTTTCCATATCATAGCATTCATTTATCATACACTCTCTCTCTATAGTCTGTGTACCTGAACTGTATTATACTTTTTTGATACCCTACTTCTGCAATAATTATAGCAATTGTAGTTTCCATTTGTTGGCTATTTATCACATGCCAGGCCCTATGCCTGGCACTTCATATGAATAACATCATTCAAGCAAAACAGCAGTCCCTTGAATATTTACTATGAAAAGGTTTTAGGTGAGAGAACAAACACCTGGAGAGGTGAAGCTACCTGCCTTCAGTCACCCTGCTTTTGTTTTGTCTCAGGACAGGAACTTAAGCAAGTCTGACTAATTCTATCCCAAGACACTGCTCTCTCGAGGTGAGGACCCTGACTGTTACAAACCAGAAAAGACAGCAGAGGTGAAAAGATCAAGGTTTTGAATCATGTAGCATCTGCATCGGGGAAGGCAATGGCACCCCACCCCAGTACTCTTGCCTGGAAAATCCGATGGACGGAGTAGCCTGGTAGGCTGCAGTCCATGGGGTCGCTAACAGTCGGACAGACTGAGCGACTTCACTTTCACTTTTCTCTTTCATGCATTGGAGAAGGAAATGGCAACCCACTCCAGTATTCTTGCCTGGAGAATCCCAGGGATGGGGGAGCCTGGTGGGCTGCCGTCTATGGGGTCACACAGAGTNACAGACTGAGCGACTTCACTTTCACTTTTCTCTTTCATGCATTGGAGAAGGAAATGGCAACCCACTCCAGTATTCTTGCCTGGAGAATCCCAGGGATGGGGGAGCCTGGTGGGCTGCCGTCTATGGGGTCACACAGAATCGGACACGACTGAAGTGACTTAGCAGCAGCAGTAGCATCTGCATACAAAGACCAGTTGGAAAGTTCTAGAAGTCAGGAGAGACACACATTCTCTTAAACACCACGAATGGCTCACTCATCATGGGCAAGCCATTCCTTCTCTCTGATCATTCAGTTCTTCATCTACAAAACGGGAATCTGGGAAGAATGCGACAAGCAGCTCTAATTTAACGAGGAATGTGATGTTGCATCTTCCTCCCACAGGCTTTTCTACAAGCTAGAAGCTGCCTCAGCACTTAAAATTCTGCGCTGAGAAGGATGTAGTTCTAAATCTGCCACCCAGATTGACTAAGCTGGGAGACATGGTAGGGGGGACCACCTAGGATGCCTCTGGCTCAGGAAGAGCCCAAGTGTTCCAGGGCTGCCTTGGGCTAAGGATAAGAGGGTAATCCCTGGGTGCTGCATACATCAGCTTCCAGCCACGGGTAGAGAAGGAAACAATCACTTTTGGAGCCTGAGATGATGTGCCCAGGCACACTATACATACCATTAGTATTGTGTTAATTAGAAAATGTATTAATCATATAGGGAAATACGAAGAACATTATAACAAATCCTCTTAGACTTACCACCCAGCTTTGTCAAATTAAAACAGTTTGCCATGTTTCCTTCCTCTTTTTTGGGGGGAGCAGGGAAAGAAATAAAATATGCTGTTTTGTATCTTTTGTTTTCAATACACCATTTCTCTTTCACTTGAGTATTTTTATATTTCTTGTGCCTATGTGTTGCTCTGCATGTTTTAAACTTCCTAAGTGTTTTATTACTACATTTATTATTGTGTAGCTGTTTTTTTTTTAAACCCAGCATTGTTTTTGAGATCACACATGTTGATCATATAGATCAATGCAGTAATATACTTCCTATTCTTTTCCTGATATGCACCCAGATTATATCTCTGTCATTATTACTATCATCGTTGGTAATCTTTTTATTTGTTATTTCCAATAACATTGCTTTAAACATACATGTTCACGTTCCTTTGCACATAAAACATGAGTGTCTGCAGGAAATACATCTAAAGTGGTATTGCTAGGCTGAAGATAATTGCATCTTCAACTTTATTCAGTTAGATATTGCTAAATTACTCTCCAAAAGTGTACCAAATAACACACCTACCAACAGATTTTCCATTGTTCCAGGTCCCCGGCAGAACTAGGTTCTACCAAACACGTAACTTTGTAGCTAATCTGATGGGTATTAAATGATATCTGGGCTTTCCTGGTGGCTCAGATGGTAAAGAATCTCCCTGCAATGTAGGAGACGTGGTTTCAATCTCTGGGTCAGAAAGATTCCCTGGAGAAGGAAATGGCAACCCATTCCAGTACTCTTACCTGGAGAATCCCATGGACAGAGGAGCCTGGTGGGCTGTAGTCCATGGGGTCACAAAGAGTCAGAAATGTCTGAGAGACTAATGCTTTAGGGGCTTCCCCGGTGGTATTATTCTACTTTGCCTTTCCCTTTCACAAGCCTGAGTATCATTTCAGGTGTTTGTTGACAACATACGTTTCTACCTGTGTTGACTGATTATTCATCACTCTGGCCTATTTTAAATTGGGTTATTTTGTCTTTATTGATAAGCCATGCATTTACAGATACTGGATACTGATTCTTTGCATTTTTTTTTTTCATTCTGTTTAGGTTGTTTTGTTGAATAAAAATTTTTAATCATTTCCTTCATGATTTGATCTTTGCATAGCTTGTTAAATAAATGTTTCTTTACTCCAAGGTATTCACAAATGCAAGTAAGTAGTCTCCCCTATTTTCTTCCAATAGTTTTAAGTTTTAAGTTTTACATGTATGGCTTCAATCAACTACAAACAGTTTTTAAAATGATGGTGATAGGATTGTTTCTCCCCAAATAGAGATGAATCATTTGTCTGACATTATTTATGTAAAACTTAATCCTTTTACTACTGAATTGTGACACATTCTTTTGCCATATATCATTCAGAACTTAGATAAGCTTTCTTTTTTCGGTGGGGGGGTGTTTGTCTTGTTTCATTAGTTTATTTTTTTCCTATTATCTTATCAATAGCAGTTTGTCTTAATTTCCATAGTTTTAGAAAAGTCTTGATTTATCTACAAGTCCACTCTGTACTTTGGTTTTCTCCATCAAAAGACCCTTTTACTCTTTCAAGTGAATTTTTAGTTTCATTTTCTGAAATGCCTATTGGGATTTTAATTCCAATTTCGTTGAATTTATAGATGCATTTGAGGATAAAGTGCTTCTTTATGACATTGTATCCTCCCACTTAACTATATAGTTTATATTTATTTAGGTCTCCTTTTATGATTTCAGTAAAGTTTTTAAAGCTTTCTTTATAAAAACTGTGATAATTTTTTATTAGGGATATATGGCTCAGACAGTAAAGCATCTGTCTACAATGCAGGAGACCCGGGTTTGATCCCTGGGTTGGAAAGATCCCCTGGAGAAGGAAATGGCAATCCACTCCAGGACTATTGCCTGGAAAATCCCATGGACAGAAGAGCCTAGTAGGCTACAGTCCATGGGGTCGCAGAGTCGGACACGACTGAGCGACTTCACTTCACTTCATTCCTAACTCTAAGCATTTTATGATGTCAATGCTATAGTAAATGGTAGCTTTAATCTATCTACCCATCCACATATATAAACACATTTCTATATTTGCATCTTCATATGTTAGAGCTGACAAAACTAATTCATAGATTGATATTCTATTCATCAGTCCTCATAAGCTGTTTTATTAGTTCTACTAATTTGTTGATTCTTATTAATTTTTCTATGCAGTCTTTTATAGATGAGGGTCATGATAGTCTACTTTCTCCCTTTTCAATCCTCAGAAATTTTGTTGATATTTTTTTGCCTAGCTGGGTCAGGTAGGACCAACGGTGTTACTGGTTTTGTTTTTTTATCATGAAGGGACTTGAATTTATTAAGAGTTTTAAAATTCTGCATCTAGTAAGACAATTTTATTTAAAAAAATATTTTCATATGCTGGTCTTGTGAATTACATTCATAGATCATATCACTTTAACATCTCATTTTCATCCTGGGAAAATCCATTTGATGCAATTTATATGTATTTATTTGAGTTTTTAGGTTTTAAGACATGGATATATTTAGTCTCCTAGTATCTTATATGGGCTTCTGGGATAGCTCAGCTGGTAAAGAATCCACCCGCAATGCAGGAGACCCCAGTTTGATTCCTGGGTTGAGAAGTTCCCCTGGAGAAGGGATAGGCTACTCACTTCAGTAATTTTGGGCTTCCCTTGTGGCTCAGAGGGTAAAGAACCTGCCAGCAATGAGAGAGACCTGGGTTTGATCCCTGGGCTGAGAAGATTTTCCTGGAGGAGGGCATGGCAACCCACTCCAGTATTCTTGCTTGGAGAATCCCCAGGGACAGAGGAGCCTGGTGGGCTGCACTCCAGGGGGTCGTAAAGAGTCAGACCCGACTGAGCGACTAAGCGCACACAGTATCGTACAGAAGGTTTCTTGCCACTTTGATCATACACTTAATTGATGAAAAAGATGTCTTAACCGTCTGCACTTATTTACTTGTCTGCGGGTTTCCTGGCTTGTATATTTATGTGTTGTGTTGCGGACAGAAATACTGTTCTATGTGGTACTTATTCCTTGATACTTCCTGTTGTCATTTTGTGTCCTGGGACATAATAAATTAAAAAAAAAAGTTCTATACATTCTAGAAGAAAATATTTATACTTAATTCAGTAGCAGGGTTCTATATATTTTTGGCAGATGAAACACTTTGGTGTGTGTGTTGTTCAAAGTCAACTAGATTATTAGTCTATTTTTTTTTTTTTGCTTAGTCTATTAATTTTTGAGAAAGTATGTTAAAATATTATAATAAGACTGGTTTTATCGCCTTTTTTTTTCAAAGGTGTCACAGTCAATTTATATAGTTTCAGGGCATGTTATTTGGTGTATACAAGCTCAAAACCATTATATAACTCCCATTTATCATTCTATGGTAATCACTATGTCTTAGAAAAAAATTTTTTTTGTCTTAATATTTCTTTTGTCTGATATTAATATTAGTGTGTCCTGGTTAATTTTTTCCTGGTAAATATTTTCCATTCTTTTACCTTTAACCTTTCAGTGAATTTATATTCAATTAAATCCAACATGTGAATCTACATCTTCATAGTCGACTTTAATCTGATTAGTATGGTGACTATTAATTAATTTATCCCATCTTGTTATGCTTTCCATCTACCATCCTTTTTGCTTGATTATTTATTTCCTCCCTTTCTTTCCTTCATTTGGATATACTGGATCTCTTTATTTTTACTCTTTACCCCTATTAGTCCATCTAATTTTTACAGATTATACTTTCCTACTATTTCTTTTTCCTGGTTACACAAAAATATGAATGTACACACTTATTATCAATGTCAAAATTTAATAAAAACTGATGTTGACTTCTGACCCGTATTCTTAAGTTTTTATGTTTTTTGTGTTTTTTAATTTTGACATGAGTGTCAACTCATGTTCATTGGGTTTTAATCCGTGGGGAATCATGTGTTTCCCAAGGTCAAGTCTACATTCCCTCTCAGAGGATAACTTCTAGGTAGCCTTGAAACATTATTCATCTAGAACTCATCTTTTTCATTTTGCTTCCAGTTAGCTTTTTCAGTTTAGGCATTCCCAGACCATAGTGAGCAATGTAAACCCAAATCTCAAATCTTTGTGAAATATATGATATAGACATAGATATTTTCCCCCAAATACACCCTTTCATTAAGCATGTAACTTTCAGAAGTCCTAACGTCCTTTTGAAGCCGTCAGATACAATTTCCCACTTTTCAGAGATTCAGGGCCAAATCTCCTCTCCTGGAATAAGTGAGAATATTCAGTCCACTCACTTGCCAAACTGGAGGCTCTCCCTTGTCCAAACTACATCAATAAAACTAGATTCAGAGCTAACTTGTCTAGTTCTCAGTTCTAGTTTATTGTTTGCTAGATACTTCTCTGATCTGTCATGCATTTTGAAGGATGCTAGTTACATCAGTTGTATTTTATCTCAAATGACTGGATAGATGTTTGTGCTAGAAATATTTTTAGTTTGCCAGTCCATATTTTCATATACGATTACTAATATGTATCTGAAAGATAGAAGTCATTTGCACTGTTCAACTGGGGTTGAGTGTAGTTCAGCGATCTGCCCAAGGTCAGGGAGATAATAATTATAAAGCAGAATTTAAATCATGCTATTTGACTCTAGAACCCTTGACATTCCCGTGATATTGAGAGGACTCCTTGGGTAAGTATACACTAGTGAGCAGTGCGTTAATCGCCAATCAAGTATAAACCACTGCAAATACCTGAAGATAAGACAAGCTCCTATTGTAGTTCTAAAGTCTTTTAGGGAGCTACAGCTCAAACTAAAGTAGACTTTATTGCTTATGTAGAGTTATAGAATAAATAGCTTAAGCACTAGCATATTGCTAGAGTGAGAGCTGATTTTTGTTTTAATTGAGAAGGGATAGTAACATTATCACAACTGCTTTTTTTTTTTTTTCTAACCTTAAAGATCACCCATGCTTGCTTTAACAAATTAAAGCACTATATAAAATAATTAAAATAAAGTAAAATTATATCAAATTCCATCACACTGAAGCAGCTATCAAGGATACTCCAGACTTCTCTGGTGGTCTAGGAGCTAAGAATCCGCCTGCCAATGCAAGGGACATGGGTTCCATCCTTGGTCCGGAAAGACCCCACGTGCTACAGGGCGACTAAGCCTGTGGCCACACCTACTGAATCCAGGCACGGCCAGGCGCCCACGCTCTGCAAGTTCTGCAACCGAAGAGGCCCCCGCAGTGAGAAGCCCGCGCACAGAAACCAGAGGGGGGCCTCCGCTCGCCGTGACCGGAGAAGGTCTGCCCGCAGCAACGAGGACCCAGGGCCGTGCCCGCCACAGGGAAAAACAGCAATCAAATAAACAGCTTTAAAAGAAAGGCCTTCTGGTCAGCACCCTTCACGTATCTTTTTATGTATTATCACACACACACACACAATTCTCTATGAATGTAAGTGCACAAATACGTCAATACTATTTCATCCTTGAAGTGAAGTAAAAGTCGCTCAGTCGTGTCCAGCTCTTTGTGCCCCCATGGACTATACTGTCCATGGAATGCTTCAGGCCAGAATACTGGAGTAGGTAGCCTTTCCCTTCTCCAGGGGATCTTCCCAACCCAGGGGTCAAACCCAAGGTCTCCTGCATCGCAGACAGATTTTTTACCAGCTGAGCCACCAGGGAAATCCATTTCATCTTCGGTGTTCATGGAGAAAAGGGCACAGGAGAAGTAAGTCCAGCTAGTTAGCTTTATGCTATCTAATTACTTTCATGAGACTTTGACCACTTTCTCAAATCCTGAATAAATAAATATGTGTATATTATTTCCCTGGCTGATCCATTCATTCACTGAGTTGTCCCAACTTCTCCTAGGTTTCCTGAATTCAAAGATCAATAAAATATAGTCCTGCCTTTAGCATACTCAGAGGCTTGTGGGGAAGACAAGACAATAAAATTAATGGCAGGTCCATAGCGAGCACAGGCAGTATCAGACACAGAGGCGGAATCTGGAAAGACTTCTCAGAGAAGGTATACTGGCTTGACAGGAGGTGTAAGGAGAAACCATGCCAGGGGAAGAGAGAAATGGCTTCCGAGGCAAAGCACCTTTGTTCTGCAACCAGAAGAAGAGAGAAATGGCTTTTGAGGCAAAGGACGCAGCCACCTTTGTTCTGAAGGAGACTGTTTTGGTAGCAGTAGAGATACCTGGTTTGGAGGAAAGGCAGAAAGACCAAATATTCTCCATGGGATGAATGATGTGGGAATAAACTACCCATCAAGTTTGGGCACTGTGCTAGAAGTTGTCATATTCTAAAGTGATTAAAGAGAAGTACAACTTACAGCAAAATAACCTTCCTCACTGAATCCCTGAAGCTGAGTGGTCTTCTCCAAAGGATTTCTTAACATTCATACACTCAGTTATTTTTTCCCCCTATATGCAGTAATAATAAACTCCTAATTCCAATTTTGTTTGGGTATCACCCTGAATTTTTATGAGAGCACTCGATTTTTGTTCTAGGTTGAGAGGTCCTTTGGGCTTAGGTTTTCTTGGAGAGGGCGGTTGTTAATTGTCTGAAGCAGAGAATACCCTCTGCCTTTGGGAACGGACAACTCGGAAGGCATTTTGACGTCACTGTGGATGTCACCTGGACCACATGTCAGGAAAAATGACTATGGCTCTTCCATTAACTTTGGTTGTGATTTTAGATGAATTAATTCTCCTCGCCCAACCTTGCTTTCCTTGTGCAAGTCAAATAAAAAGGATGTAAGAAGCTTGTGGTAGGAGTCATTCCAAAGATGAAGAAGGCAACATCACTGTTCTCAAATAGTTCAGTGGACAAAAAAGAGGATAAGCCAAATACAGTCTGACTGCAATTCAAGGAAGAATTAAAGAGCTCCAACAGAAAAGAGGGTCCAAGAGCGGTTAGAAGGATGAGAAAGGGAAGACTCCTAGCACTGTTAGATTGATTCCTCCTCTAAGAGTCCTTGCTGCTGCTGCTGCTAAGTCGCTTCAGTCGTGTCCGACTCTGTGCGACCCCATAGACGGCAGCCCAACAGGGTTCCCCGTCCCTGGGATTCTCCAGGCAAGAACACTGGAGTGGGTTGCCATTTCCTTCGCCAATGCATGAAAGTGAAAAGTGAAAGGGAAGTCGCTCAGTCATGTCCAACTCTTCGCGATCCCATGGACTGCAGCCCACCAGGCTCCTCCACCCATGGGAGTTTCCTGGCAAGTGTACTGGAGTGGGGTGCCACTGCCTTCTCCCCCTGTAACTGATTATAAAATTCAGCACCCTTTGTTGCAATCAGATGTCTTCCCTGGTGTATATTAAAGTGTTCTTAGGAGCTGAAGAAGACTCTTGAGAGTCCCTTGGACTGCAAGGAGATCCAACCAGTCCATTCTGAAGGAGATCAACCCTGGGATTTCTTTGGAAGGAATGATGCTAAAGCTGAAACTCCACTCCAGTACTTTGGCCACCTCATGCGAAGAGTTGACTCATTGGAAAAGACTTCAATGCTGGGAGGGATTGGGGGCAGGAGGAGAAGAGGACGACGCGAGTCTGAGTGAACTCTGGGAGATGGTGATGGACAGGGAGGCCTGGCGTGCTGCGATTCATGAGGTCGCAAAGAGTCGGACACGACTGAGTGACTGAACTGAACTGACTGAACTGAGGACAAAAAGAAACATTAGCCTTTCATTGCTACGTCTCTGTACCTAGCAGAGTGCTTGGCGCAGGCGAGGTTTCCAACAATATCTATTGAAGGAATTAACAGTTTGAGATAGGGCACATAGGGAAAATGTCAAGACATAAACGATGAGCATGGTATTCAGTAGGAACTGCACAGAACAGGACACAGGCAAAGGGTTTGAGAGAAAGAGCAGCGCATTAAGACTGGCCGTCCAGCTAAGTCAAAGGAAGTGCTGAAGTTCAACGGCAATGGTCAGTGGAGAGTGTGCGGTAAATGGTGGAAGGTTTGAGGAAGATAGTGTGGCATAAGTCACTGAACGATGAGAACTCACAAGTGGAAAAGCAGGGGACTGAATGCAATGATTTCCTAAGTCCCCCGTCTCCAGCTGGATAAGTCAGAGTGTAGATGACTTAACAGGAGTTGAGATATCAAAGCGGCACCCAGGTCTTGGGTCAGGCTGGGCTAACTGTACCGCCACCTACCCTCCAGGTCTTAGGTCAGGCTGGGCTAACTGTACTGCCACCTACCCTCCTACCAGACCAGCACCTGGGAGGCCGTGGCACTTTCCATTCAAGCGTCCTTTTATTAAAGCTGCGCATCTCAGAACACTGAGATTCTGAAGCCAAGAAAAGAATCTTTGTCTGGGAAAATGAACTTTCGTCTTACAATGTCCATCCACTCTTGGTGACTGCTGTGAGTTCCAGCTCGTGGTCTGGATTAAATGAATAAAGAATGAGAAAGAATGAGAATGGATCTGAGAATCCACTGGGCATGTGTATCCCTCCCAATGGGACTCGGGTCCACCCCTCTTACGCAGGTAACACAAACTCATTCTTTCCATGCTGACGACGCTGCCTTCACTCTGAATAAGCCTCAGAAAGGAGCAGATGTATACACTCAACTGATGAATTCCAGCAGCTTTTGAAATAACTGTCCAAAGGTTTGCCCTGGTACCAATTTACAACACAGTAGCAAATTTAATAAAACTAACAGTTTGCAGCCAAGGCCTTTGTTATTTTGTTTTAATCATCTTTTACCACCAATTGAAATGATTTTCTACTTTCTTGGTGGAGTGCAATAAAATACAAGACAAAGAATGGAGAGGCAACGTGGAAATTAGAAAAAGATTCCGAGTTTCAAATCCGGGGATAAGGTAACAGCAGGCCTGAGAGCTAGCTGGTTGTTTGCGTCCGGCGGAGATTTGAAGGGAAGACATTTCCCAGTCTGGGGGAAACGCCACACCTGGATAGCATTAAAGCAAGGAGGGAGGAAAAGGACTACAAGGGACTCTTGTTTTTCCTAAACGCAACCAAAGGCACTGTGTGACAGCTTCCCCAAACACCCATGCTGGTGATGGACAGGGCTCTTGATTACAGAGCAGGGGCTTGTGACAAGCTGACCGGTCGCCAAGACCCCCGGGAGCCGAAACACCAGATATGGTGGGAGGTAAACAAGGCTCTGGGCGCAGTGTGAACGCGAGGCCACGCTGGGGCCAGGAGCCGAGCCGGGGGGGACCGGTGACAGCCGGTGATGGAGCGGTGCTAAGGGAACACAGTTGTGGAGGACTCGGGGCCAGCGCGGAAGGCAGCCTCCTTTCTCCTCCCCTTGGCCTCGCTGGGTGGCCAGTGATTTTATTACTGGCAGAGGGTGAGCCCCACAGCATTTTCGAATTTGGCACCACATCTAAAACCATTTGGGGGGCTGGGCGTCTCTTTCCTCCCCCTCCCGCCCCTGGCACACCACCATCACCACCCCCCGCAGCCCTCACCCTCCCCAAGAATGCTTTGGATTCGGTGAAAGTCTCCGCGTGCAGCTAGCAAACGACATTTCCCCTCAAATTTTGAAACCCATGTGCGCTTGGGGAAAATGTAATCCTTATGTTTCTGATTCATTTACACTTAACTCATCAAAACGCTATTTTGTAAGAGCTATTTGATGTCCACGGAGTCTGTCGAGCCCCTTTTGTAAGCCGGGCTTCTTAGGAGCAGGAAGTCACGTTTCTGACGAGAGGGAGAACTTGAACTTAAAAGATTGAGTTTGTTTTGAAATGAGGGCTCTCGGAGGGTCACGTGGACCCGGAGCTGGGCCAAATGCATTCTCTCATTTCCTATAGCACCACTCCCCCCACAGCACCAGCTGCCATGACGTTACCAGCGTCCGCCTGCTATGATTTCACTCCGAGCAGCCAACGGAGGCGCCTTCGTGATCAGAGAGAGTTGAGCTCAAAGCGCTTGAATCCCCAGGTCGGGCCAAACCCCAGCCCTTGCGTTGTGGGGAAGGAAGCACATGCGCTGGGAATCAGGAAGCCCTAGGTTCAAGTCCCCACTCTGCCGTCGAAGGGCTGTGTGACTCTGAGGACGTGGCCTCCCCTCTCTGGGCCCAGAGAGGGGAGGGTCAGTGCTTCAACGCTCCTCTGGAGTCCAAGAGTTTTTGAGTCTAATTCCTAGACAGTAGGAGGTGTGAGTACCCCAGAATTCTCTCTGCTGAAAACTTGGGGATGGAGCTTGGATACACGTAGCTTTGCACAAGAAGGACACACAGACATGTAGAAATCAGGCTTCGGCTGTCCCACACTCACTGTCTCACTGTGGGCTGCATACCTGAGGCCAGGGAGGAGGAAACTCATTGCCCCAAGTCATACAGAGTCCAGCTTTCCTGGTGTTTTCTGACTAACATCCTTGGATGGGAGATTTCAAATCATTCGGTTTATAGGATACTGAAGCTGGGGCAAAAACACTCTGCTTCCCATTCTGACAACAGGACTGTGAACACTGGCCTAAGATGGAAGGGGAACTGGCATCGCTCTGCATGAGGCACAGCGAGGTGGTGTTTGGCTGGTATTGAAGCCCGTGAGTGAATGATTAATCCTGGGTAGAAAACAAAGCCCATGCCTTGTAACATTATAGGTATTAGTGCAACAGAAGATTAACCCCACGACCCCCCCAGGGGACCTTTGAGAACACTGGACAACACTTTGAGAATCGATGGATGATGAGAACAGGTAGGCTCACAGGTCCTGTCTGCCCACCCTTGATACACATACACACACACACATACACACGCATACATTCACACACGCACGCACACGCACAGGCTCACCTCCATTGCTCCTGAGTCTACATATAGAAATGTCACGGTCCAAAGCCAGCTGAAACTGCCTGCCTGCCACTGATTCATAGACTGGTAACGGGAAGACACTTCCGTTTCTCCTCCTGAACCACACTCCTCTGTCTTCCCATCACGTGACTCAGTGACCCCCCCCCCAGTACCACAGGCACCTCTAGGACCCAGTCCTTTGCCTCCTCCCTCTGACCACCATGGGGTCCCTCCATCCATCAGCACTGCCAACCCCCCTACGCACGCCCAGGTCCCTCTGTCCCGCCCTGACGGCCCTAGATCAGGGCCATCTTCCGCCTCACTGTCGGCAACACTGCCTAACCTCCCTCACCATTTACAGTCGGGTAGGGATGGGGGAGCCTGGTGGGCTGCCATCTATGGGGCTGCACAGAGTCGGACACGAGTGAAGCGACTTAGCAGCACCAGCCGCACACAGCCAGAGAGTGGTCTTAAAACCAAATCTCATCAGGATTCTCTCTTACCTGAAGCCATCGACTGGCCCCTCACCACGCTCAGGATGAAGTCCAGGCCCTTTAGCCTGGCCCTCCAGAACCAGCGTTACAGACCTCCTCCTCTCAGTCTCTCCAGCTTCTTTGCTCAAACCCTCCCCTCCTGCAAATCTGCCCCACAGTCAGCAGGAACAAACGGCGCAGCCCCCCACTCCCACGCCCCCATCTAAGTGGCCTGGCCTTAGCGTGCGTGTGTGATCAGTCGCTCAGTCGTGTCTGACTCTTTGTGACCCCATGCACCGTAGCCCACCAGGCTCCTCTGTCCATGGAATCTTCCAGGCAAGAGACCACCTTTTCTCGGAGGGTCTTGCTGACTTTTAAGCCGAGTGAGGATCTCCTAGCCCTGTTGCTTCTCTTAATGTAACACTTTTCTCATTTTTGTTACTGCTTAGGTGTTCCCTTCTCGTATGAGTGAGATGAAGCTCCCAGAGGACTGGGATGCTTCCTCCTTTGATCTCCACTGCCCGGCATGGGGTGAGGACAGCGCTAAATCCGTGCCTGCGGAGCGAATGCCAGGCTGACTTCCATCACTTGGCTTCATCCCTTGACTTGAGGAATAAGAACACTGAGGCCCAAAGAGGAGAAGGAGGCCGAGCTGTAAGGTTTTCTTTACTCCTTCGGCTCCAGTTGAGACGTTTAGAGGAAGACATCCAATATACCAGGTATCATCTGCATCATCACAGATTTCTGACCACTTACTGATCTGCCAAAGCGTTTACGCACCCATTCATTCATGCCTTTACTGACCTACATTTATTGGCCATCTGCTTCATGCCTGTCCTTGTACGAGAAGCTGAAGATAAAGCAGGAAATGCAACCTGCTTCCCATCTCTGGCATCTCATTGTCAAGCCAAAATGTCATGGAACAAGAAAAATATAAATGCACCAATGCATTCGGAAACTGTCCCAAATGGAGAGCTTGGAGGACTTTAAGAGAGAGAGAGAGTAAGTCAGGGAGGAGTTCCCAGGGCCCCAGAAGGGTTTCTTTACAGACGGCCAGTCTCTGAGCTCCCGTGGGACATCAGCCTGCTCTCTTCTCTCTTCCTGAATTAGACATTTGGGGCAGGTAAGAGCTCCAGGAGGGGCTGAACAGAATGTCAGAGCTGGAAATGACTTTGAGAGTCATCTAATTAGGCCTTCATTTCATAGAAGGGGT
>SJYX01011765.1:135764-151361 GCA_006410675.1 Oreotragus oreotragus
TGTGCGTGTCTGTGGGTTTGTCTTTCACAAATACTCTCCGGCCAGGCCAAGAACAACCCTAATGAAAACCAAACAATAGGAAGAATCATGAACATTTCAGTCTTTATAGTCCCCCAGATTGCATCATGTTCTTGCAAGTCCATCAGCTCATTAGTTTTTCAGGATACCCCTTGTGAGACTGTATGGATAGGAATCAGCACTCTTTATATTTTTTTCCCAGGGATCGGGGCTAAGGCTCAAAAGCATTGAAAGAATCTGGCCAGGGTCACGCAGCAAGGCCCTGGTGTGCTGGCCTGGGAATCAGATCTCCTGATTCTGAATTCAGCCTCTCCTAAGTCATGTCTGAGGTTCCTGCTTTAACAGACACAACATAAACCCATTAAGCTCCGTCCTGAGGACTCTCATCGGCTCTGAGCACAGACTGAATGGATTTTGTCCACTCCTCTTGCCAATGCCCAGTGTGAGATAAATTCCTCCATTCTTCCCACATCTGTAATTACTCTGACGGCTGTTATTTTCCTTCTCTTTCCTAGTCATTTGTTTTCTTAAAAAATCAGGAATGGGTGCTGTACTGCTAAGTCCAGCCCATCCTGCTGACCCACACAGAGAAAGGCAAGTGCACAGAGACGCACGTGGCATCAGGACACCCCGTGCAACCCAGCTTCACCAACTCATTGTTTTCCAAGGGAGCATTTGATCCACCCCACCCTGTAATAAAACACTAAATTAAAATCTATTCCTCCACGTCAGGAAATAACATTTCCCTCATTCCAGATATTCAAACCAGAAACCTGGGTGTCATTGGACAGCTCCTTCTCAGAACCCCTGAGGCCAATACATCGCCAAGTCCTGTTGGTTCTACAATGTAAGCATTCCTCCAATTCATCCGCTTCTGCGAATAATCATCTCTGGCTTGCACTTTAGCAATAGTCCCTAAATGGATTTTCTCACTCTTTCTCAACCCTTTCTTCACGGAGTACCAAGAGCAATTTTATAAAAATACAGATCTGATGGGTTTAGCCCTCCACTTTCCAATGAACAAATCCAAACTCCATAACATAACCTCCCTTCACCATCCTGCCCTTTCTTGCATCTCCAGTCTTGTCTTCTGTATATCCCCTCTTAGTTTAAGAGGGAATTATGCTCTATTATAACCTCTCATAATAATAATCTTCAGTCTGTAATTATATTTTTATTTGGGCTATTATTCAGACCAGCCTTCCTATCCAATTATAAGATTCAGAATTATAGTGCCAGCATAGAGATTAGCATGCAGAAGTTACTTTGTATTAAAAGGCTGACTGAATGGATGAATATGCTTATCAACGGAGGCTTGAGTGCAACACTTAACTTCGGTGAGTCTTACTGTCTGTCAAAGAGACACTAGAAAGACAACCTGGTTTAAAAGTCAAGGAATGCATCAGACTGACCCATAGATGAGTGATCTCAGTGGTGTCAGCACCAAACGGGCGCGCTCCACACTTTCCAAATCATTGGGAACTTACAGACAGAGAGCAATTCTATGGCTGCTGCTGATGCTGGAGATCTGTTGCTTTTGCTAAACGCTCTTGCTTACCCTAACGTTCCCAGAGCCCGTATTTCATTCTGAGAGACACTTGGCCTAAGACAGACGAGAGGGAGCTGTAGGTGGATAATGCCCAACTTCCAGAAATAGAGGAAGATTGTGCTGACTATGTACACTGCTAGCCTGAGCTAGGAGCAGAGGTATTTGTTCTGGGCTTGAAGAAATAGCTATCAACCCTGGTGCTATCCTCTGCCCCGGTGGACAGAACATCAGAATGCAGGCAGGGCATGCCTTTCAGCAACAGCTGATTGGAAACTCTGCTGGTCCGACCATGACCACACTTTGTCAAGCCTCCTTTCTTCTCATCTGCTTAAATGTTCAAAAATTAGATAGAAAAGCAGTTATCTTGTGTGTGTTGATTCTCTCGCTTCTTAGAAACAAGAAAAACTAGTTTTAACATCTACTTTCTCCATTCATCAAGATACCACCTTATCCTTTTTCTGTCACAACAATGATTATGCCCTATAGTTTGCCAGGCTTGCCTGTTAGGGTCAGGCAAGGAGATGTAAAACTTGACTCTAGCATCTATTAACTGTAAGACCTTAAATGAATGACCGAATGACTTTATCATTTTGAGTCTGACCTTATGCATCTAAAAATAAAGCATACTGATAGCTATATCTCACTGGTGGGCTTATAAAAATTACTAAGCATATATGAAGTATTTCCTGGGGGTTTCCTTGATGGCTCGGAAGGTAAAGAGCCTGCCTGCAATGTGGGAGACCCAGGTTCGATTCCTAGGTCAGAGAGATCCCCTGGAGAAGGAAATGGCAACCCACTCCAGTATTTTTGCCTGGAAAATCCCATGGACAGAGGAGTTTGGTGGCTACAAGCCATGGGTCGCAAAGAGTTGGACGTAACTGAGCATATATGAAGTCTATTCTACATGGTGATTATTAGGAGTAGTCAAGCTAGTACTACCAGACGTTACCTGCATATGTAATGGTGCTTAACAGAGAGACTAGACTCCGCAGAGGTCAGAACCTGGGTTGGTTTTTATTAAACACTGTACCTTCAAAGGTGGCATGCTTCCCATCCAAGGGGCATTTGAGAAAGACATCAATGAATATACGATTTCTAAGAGTAACTCCTTCATAATTGCTAGTTCATCCTTGACTACCCATTTTACCCTAGATTCTGAGAACACTGATGGATATGCAGGAGGACTGACATTAAAGTCCCAATTTAGCAGCTAGGAAAACTGATTAACAATCAGATTAACAATCAGACAGCCCTTAAGGGGTGTAAGATTAACAATCACACAGGCCTTAAACATGTTAATAGACAAGAAGAGGAGACACAAAGCCATTCAATGTTTGAAAAGATGCTCACTCGAGATGCTCAATCACAGGACACCAGTGAAAGTCACGTTTTACCCATCCAATGGGCAAAGACAAAACACTTCCATTTGTTGAATAGTCGTGACCATGAGTACAGTTAAATAACCTGTAGCACATTCCTACTGTGGAATATTATTTAGCAGTTAAAAGAAAGCAAGTAGATTTAAGGATCAAAGTGGATAGACTGTCCAGATGACCACATACCATGTGATCTGAGATTGGACATGCTCTTTTGCCAGAAAGCATATTAGACCGGTCCATTCACTCACTCATTCATTCATTTGTTTATGTATTTATCAATTTTTGATGAGCATCCATTTTTCAACCAGCCATCCTATGGCAAACTTCTTCAATAATCAACTCTTACCTCTTTCAGGTCTCAACATAGACAGACATAACTTCTTCCAAGAAACCTTCCTAAATCATCTCAAGCTGGGTTAGAGACCCTTCTTGTGTTTTATATAGCCTTCTTATGCTCCTCACCCCCCACACTTTTAATGCTACAGCACAATCACCTGATTTTTTTTTCCTGTTTCCCCCTTTAAACTGTGTACTTATAAGGCCAGGGATCAGGGCTCTCTAGTTCAAGTATACAGCATAGCACAGAGCAAGACACCTAGTAAAATATCTGTGAATAGGGGAGTTATTACCAAACATGATTGAATTACAGATTTTCACTATTTGGTTGACAAATGAACGAAAAAAAAAGGAACATATATAAGAACAAAAAACATATGACTAAGTGATATACAGAAAGAGCCAGGAAAAGAAATGGCCCTAAGAAAAACAATGAAATGGTGACTCAGCTGAGAGTCACAGAAACAGCATGAAACAGCCACCTGTTTCAGGTGACCCTGATTTGGTCTAACATTTCCCAATCCTTGATGTTTAATATGGAATCACATGTCAATCTTATGACTAAGACCTGGAGGCAAGAAACTCGTCTCTGAGAGGTCTCACTTTGTGCTACTGCTGACTCCTTCTTCACTCACTTACCCGACAAGCCTTCATGGAACCCTGACTCTGTTACAAATAAGCGTGCTAAATTTTGTACTTAAGAATCTGTACCAGGTAAAAGGAATAAACATACACAGCTAAAGATAAGATAGGTCAGACAGTGATCAAAGACCAAGGATCATGTTACAAGACACTTCTGTTCCAAACAGGGTAGGATCTCAATGATGACAGGTTCAGTTCAGTTCAGTTCAGTTCAGTCGCTCAGTCATGTCCGACTCTTTGTGACCCCATGAATCGCAGCACGCCAGGCCTCCCTGTCCATCACCAACTCCCGGAGTTCACTCAGACTCACGTCCATCAAGTCTGTGATGCCATCCAGCCATCTCATCCTCTGTCATCCCCTTCTCCTCCTGCCTGCAATCCCTCCCAGCATCAGAGTCTTTTGCAATGAGTCAACTCTTCGCACGAGGTGGCCAAAGTACTGGAGTTTCAGCTTTAGCATCATTCCTTCCAAAGAAATCCCAGGGCTGATCTCCTTCAGAATGGACTGGTTGGATCTCCTTGCCAGCCTTTATTATAAGTCATGAGGAGACCCTTCTGGTCTCTGTTCAAATGTCACCTTATCACAGAGGACTTGCCTGACAACCTATCTAAAAATCACTATATTCTAACCAACTGGGGTACCGTGTAGTGCTCTCTGGTTTATCTCTCCCAACTACATCACAGGGATCAAGTAAAAGTAAGGCTTCTCTCTGCTCTGTTCACAACTGCATTGCTAGTACCTCGAAAGTGCTTGGGTTCACGATGGGAATCAACAAATATACTCCTGGAAAATGAACTGATGAGGGAACTATAAAGTTTCTGAGCTTATTGATGGGGGTTCTGAGTATGTGAAACCCAGAGAAAGAGACTTAGGGTTTGAGTTGTAAAATGTGCTTATATTCACAACAGTTTCCACCGAGATCATATGGAATACATCCTTCTCTTGCTGTGCTATGCTGTCCTTAGTCATTCTGTTGTGTTCAACTCTTCGAGATGCTATGGACCGTAGCCCTCCAGCTTCCTCTGTCCATGGGATTCTCCAGGCAAGAATACTAGAGTGGGTTGCCCCTCCAGTTTACTTAGTAAATTGCTACTTCTCCATTTCTCTTCAACTGCTAAACCCCTTCCCATTCTTTTTTCAAGAATCATTCAAAAATATTTACTGAATGCCAACTGTGTGCACTTGGACCGCACCAGCGGATAAAGAGGCAAAAATCCAGTCCTCAAGGCGTATATTCCTCAATTACAGCTCAGTTCTTCCAAGTTTGGGTTAGAGACCACTGAAGTGACAATGGACGGATGAACAGATAAATTGATGAATAATGAATGTAAGCTGCTATCTGCTGTTCCTGGTTTGCTTTATATCTCACTTTCTCCAAAGCCAAAAAGGTTTATTTTTATCCAGAGTCTTTATTTATTAGAGACAACTGGAGATTCGATACAGACCCACGGAGCATGGTGCCCAGTACAGAAGCACTTGGCAGTCAAGTTAGAAACAGAAGTATCCTCACTCCTTCCCAGCCAGAAACAAAAAGGCCTGGCCACATATTCCATGTTGCTGGACTCCAAGAGCAGGTCTCAGGAACGGTCTGGGGGCTGGTAGCCTGGGAACTGCAATCCTGTCTTCTGCGTTCTGTATCTTGAACTTCAGCCAGCTTAGATGCAGGTCTGAGTTCTAAAATTCTGCCTCTGCGTTATTACAGCAGGTGGAGTATTATGGCTGAGAAGGTGAGATTTGGAATTAGACTTGGGTTTTAAACCTGAGTCTCACATTATCAGGGTTCCCTGGTGGTTCATTGGTAACAAATCTGCCTGCTAATGCAGGAGACACGGGTTCTGATCCCTGGTTGGGGAGATTCCCTGGAGGAGGAAATGGCAACCCACTCCAGTATTCCTGCCTGGGAAATCCCATGGCCAGAGGAGCCTGCTGGGCTATAGCAGAAGAGTCGGACACGACTGACCAACCAAACAAAACCAACTACTGCCATGACCAGCCGTATTAGCTTGGATAACTCACTCTTCTGAGCTCTGGCCTCTTTTTCTGAGCTTTTCCTGCCTCATAAATATGTGAAAGGCACTTAAAGCAGAGTCAACATTCAGTAAGTGGTTATTAGATTATTATTGTTATCATTATCCACAAACTACACCTTTCACTAGGACATGCAGAACCAGTGAGGTCCATGCTGGGTACTGAGTCAGAGATAAACAGTCTCTGCCGAGTCCCTTTTACTATTAAAAAACAACCAACCAAAGAGAATGAATCACCAAAGAACAACTCCTATCCACAGAGAAAAGCTTTATATGTTGTCCCCTAACTTTACAGGTAGAAAAACAAAAAACAAAGGTGAAGCAACGTGCCTTCATGTCACGTGGTGAGTTAGGAGCGGAATCAGCATGGGTCCCCTTTTCCTCTGTCAGTGTCAGACCTCATTTAATGGAGAGCTTCCACTTAAGGGAGACAGTCCGCAGTTCTGCCTTGTGCTGGCCAAGAACAATCAGTCTACGAGAAGCGTCCATCGGGTAAGCACAGAAGCCTCTCCCTTCATCAATGTCATACCTTGGGGAACTATCTCCAGTATAGATAACAGAAAGAATAAATATTTTTGTTGAGAGAAAAAAATGAAGACAAAGGTCAAAGGGAATCATGTAATGGGTTGAGTCAGAGAAGAAAAAGAGAGCATTTTTTCTCTCCTTCCTCTTTTTCTCCAAAACAGTCTTTATATAGAACTTGTCTAAGAGCCAATTTATTTGATATGGAAAAAATGTGAAAGCAGTGAAACACACACACACACACACACACACACACACACACAAAGAGGTATTTGTGTTGGAGTTTAGAACTCGAATTACCAAGAGATAAAGGAGTTGAAATAGTAGGTCGACTTGGAACGATATTTTATTTTTTCAGAGTCTCAGAGAACTTTCAAGTCAGGAAACGGAGCCTGGCCCAGCCCAGGTCTCCAATAAATTCCTTCGGACTCGAGAAAGACAAAGAGGAAAAGGTCAATAAAGGACTCATTCTAGCTCTTGTGCCTGCAACATAGTCGGGGCCAAAGACACATTTGTTGAGGATGAAAGGACAGATGGTACACAGTCTGGACCTGAAGAGTGATTTGGGAAGCAAATTGGCCTAGGACTTGGCATTTTTACCAAGTGGTTAAGGTCTTCAGCAATCCAGTGTGAGTGTCTAAGGAAAGAGGACCGAGTCACCTCTGAAATCTACAGCTCCCGCACAGACTACGGCACCTGGAATGTTCTCAATACATACTTGTAAATTGAATGAGTAGTCAGTCATATGAGCAAAGAGAACTTGGAGCTTCCTAGCGCTTAGAGATCAGTGAGAATAACAACTAGTAAACTTCGAACAGCATCAGAATCATCTGGAGATGTCCTGTATGCAGAGCTCCTTAGTCAGCAGTCTGGGCTGGGGCGCTAAGAATCTGCCCTTTCTTAATTCTCAGATCCTGTTGACGGTGCTGGTCTGGGCCACACTTCAAGAGCCTGCTTTGGTGCAGAGGTTCTTAAACTTGGCTGCAAGTTAGAATCAACCAGTGAGATGTTAAAGGCCTAAGGGTTATGCCTCATTTTCCTATTAAATCAATATCTGGGGCAGGACCAGGATGACCTTTTCCAGTCCTGTGGCCACTGCTGAGTTTTCCAAATTTGCTGGCATATTGAGTGCAGCACTTTCACAGCATCATCTTCCAGAATTTGAAATACCTCAACTGGAATTCCATCACCTCCACTAGCTGTGTTTGTAGTGATGCTTTCTAAGGCCCACTTGACTTCACATTCCAAGATGTCTGGCTCTAGATTAGTGATCACATCATCATGGGTATCTGGGTCTTGAACATCTTTTCTGTACAGTTTCTCTGTGTATTTTTGCCACCTCTTCTTAATATCTTCTGCTTCTGTTAGGTGCATACCATTTATGTCCTTTATCGAGCCCATCTTTGCATGAAATGTTCCCTTGATATCTCTAATTTTCTTGAAGAGATCTCTAGTCTTTCCCATTCTGTTGTTTTCCTCTATTTCTTTGCATTGATCGCTGAAGAGGCTTTCTTATCTCTTCTTGCTATTCTTTGGAACTCTGCATTCAGATGCTTATATTTTTCCTTTTCTCCTTTGCTTTTTGCCTCTCTTCTTTTCACAGCTGTTTGTAAGGCTTCTTCAGACAGCCATTTTGCTTTTTTGCATTTCTTTTCCATGGGGATGGTCTTGATCCCTGTCTCCTGTACAATGTCATGAACCTCATTCCATAGTTCATCAGGCAGTCTATCAGATCTAGGCCCTAGGCTATGGTTTTCCTTGTGGTTATATGGATGTGAGAGTTGGACTGTGAAGAATGCTGAGCGCCGAAGAATTGATGCTTTTGAACTGTGGTGCTGGAGAAGACTCTTGAGAGTCCCTTGGACTGCAAGGAGATCCAACCAGTCCATTCTGAAGGAGATCAACCCTCGGATTTCTTTGGAAGGAATGATGCTAAAGCTGATACTCCAGTACTTTGGCCACCTCATGCGAAGAGTGGACTCATTGGAAAAGACTCTGATGCTGGGAGGGATTGGGGGCAGGAGGAGAAGGGGACGACCAAGGATGAGATGGCTGGATGGCATCACCAACTCTATGCACATGAGTTTTGGTGAACTCCGGGAGTTGGTGATGGACAGGGAGGCCTGGCGTGCTGCGATTCATGGGGTCGCAAAGAGTCAAACACAACTGAGCAACTGAACTGAACTGAAAACATTTTACACCTTTTCACATATGAACATTTGGTGCACATCTTTTCTGTCTTAATGTTTCCTCTTAAACTCTATCATTTCTGAAAAGAGAAATTTAACATTTTAATATTTACTGTATGGCTACAATGTTCAAGACTTGAATATTCTGTGAAAGTCAAGATTTCTGAGGATGAATGAAAGTCGAATTGAAGAGTTCTTCAGAAAACCACAGAATTTGACATTGAACAAAATACTGTTTATATGATACATAATAGCTGCTTTTTGTTAAATCTTTGCATGAAATACTATTAGGTTCTTCTAGTCCTCATGACTTTCAGCATGCTAGTGACTTGTTGCTTTGCCATGATGACTAAACTTGAGTCAACATGTGTTGACTGCCTGTAGGGTTTTGTATGCTAAGTTGCTGTTAAATAGACAAGGCTTCTCTTCTCTCTAAATTACACAGAATTATTTTGCAGAATAGAAGTAATAAACATGCAACTTAGCTGAACTAGAAACACAAATATTCCATAACGTTTGAAGGAATGGCACTCAGCTAACAATACTGTTATAAGAGAATTCTTTCCTGTATGTTGATTTTATCTTAAAATGAAGGGATCAATTGTTGTTTCAGAGAAATTGTTTAAAGAAAGCTTTTTCTTTCATCATTTGTTCTTGGTCAGATCCAGAGATTCCTTCAACTGAATTCCTTCATTCATTCACTGAATCTAAATTCACAGAGTATCTGTTATGTGGCAAAGTCTATGCTAAATATTAAATGTACAGAGATGCAGATCCTTGTCTCTAAGCTGAAGGAACTTACAGGTTGAGGGAAACTCAGCTAAGAATCAATTAAGTGCAACATAAAAACTAAATTTCACCAACCCTTCAAGGAAGCTATAATTCTTATTTAAAATTTCCCAGATCTTCCAACTAATTTTATAATTTGAGTAAAGCACTAATACCAAAACAATAAAAATAATGCAAGAAAAAGTAGAACATTTTAACATGTAAATAAGAATGCAAGATTCAAAATAAAGTACATGGGGTCACAAAGAGTCGGACACGACTGAGCGACTGAACTGAACTGAACTGAACTGAAATACAAACTAACTCTGTGTCAAGGGAAAAAAACACCTCAAAAGGTAGTCTTATTGTTAGGGGAAGCACACTGATTGAAACCCCCCACCCTGGCCAAGCACCATAGTAACTATCTGCATGAGTTCTTTTAGGATGACAGGTGGTCCTGGTAAGAAACAGGGAACTAATAAGCCTCCACCAACCAGAAGAGTTCAGGAAAGGTCAAAAGGAGACAACCTGTCTGACCACCTCCCAGAATCCTACTCTCTGGCCTCCATCTTGGCTGAACAAGGCGTGCACCACCAGGAAGGACTCTGAGTCAGAATGATTGGCTTAAGACAACTCGGGAACCAATCCCATCACCATAAAACTGACTGAAAGCCACGTGACAGAGCTGTTCTCCTGGGTTCTCTTACCCTACTGCTCTCCATCAGGGTGCCCTTTCCCAATAAAATCTGTTGCTTTGTCAGCAGATGTGTCTCCTCAGACAATTCATTTCTGAGTGTTAGATAAGAGCCCAGTTTCGGGCCCTGGAAGGGGTCCCCTTTCCTGCAACATTATGACTTCAAAAATTAGTTGATGTCAGGATATATATTAATGTAATTTATTCCAATAATAAGATTAAAGGAAATAAAAAAAATACTGATACACTGATAGGTAACCAATACATATTTTGTATTACTGAAACATAACTTCATTTTTTTTCTGAATACCTGTCAGAAAGCTATGGCAGACTTATCTTCAAATACATTTATCCCTATTTTTACATCTCCTTTCAGTGTTGAATCTAAATATTTGCCTAAAGGTAAATGAATATGGCTGACAATTTAACACCTTACAAAGTTGGTGATATTTAAATTTCTTTCCTTAATGATGCATTTTGTGTGTGTGTGTGTGTTTTTTTTTTTTTTTTTGCATTATGTAGTCTTAATCCTTGGATCTTTGGATCTATCTTAAGCTCCTTTATGGTTATTTATAATTGCATTGTATTATTTACCCACAACCACCCCCAAAATTCTCAACTTAAAAAGTCTGCATTCCAAAGATTAAATAATTTGACTGATATTTGGAATGTATTTTCCTATAGAAAATGGTCTAGATAATTATCAGTTCAGTTCAGTTCAGTTCAGTCACTCAGTCATGTCTGACTCTTTGTGACCCCATGAATCACAGCACGCCAGGCCTCCCTGTCCATCACCAACTCCTGGAGTTCACTCAGACTCACATCCATAGAGTCAGTGATGCCATCCAGCCATCTCATCCTCGGTTGTCCCCTTCTCCTCCTGCCCCCAGTCCCTCCCAGCATCAGAGTCTTTTCCAATGAGTCCACTCTTCACATGAGGTGGCCAAAGTACTGGAGTTTCAGCGTTAGCATCATTCCCTCCAAAGAAATCCCAGGGTTGATCTCCTTCAGAATGGACTGGTTGGATCTCCTTGCAGTCCAAGGGACTCTCAAGAGTCTTCTCCAACACCACACTTCAAAAGCATCAATTCTTCGGTGCTCAGCCTTCTTCAGAGTCCAACTCTCACATCCATACATGACCACTGGATAATTATATAAAACCTATTAATACTAGAGTATAAACTTAATGAAGAAAATGAACCTACATTCTATGTAAGTGAAAAATAGCAGTAATATTAAAGTAGTGAAATAAAATACTTTGTGATATAATACATATACAAATAAAATATGTAATGAGAAAATTTCAGTTTTCCTTGGATTCTTGTCCTTGATGCAAGTAAGTTGAGGTTCTAGACTCTCCACAGACAATTAAAAATCAATAGAAACTGTTTGGGGCTTTTCTGTTTTTATTTCTTTTCCCCCACATATAGTTTCATTTCAAAGTGAATATTTTAATATTGAAAATAATATAATTATTTTAAAATTAAAATTTAATGTATTTAAAATTAAAATTAAATCTTAGAAGAAATTTATTAAATGTTATTCCAGTCTTTTATTGGATTACAACTGTTGTTTTAAAAGATAAGTAAATTACTGAATTTATGTAAGAGCAAAAGTCAGAGGACAGAAAAAGAGTATACACGACAGATCATTTTATACAAAATGAAGTGAAGATGACTTGGGGAATATCTGTACTCCCTCTTTGAGAGAGAGAAGAACAGTGCGTTAATCTGTTCTGCCAGCCACTAGTCCGCATCAGTATATGTCATCTCGGTTATTATCCAAAGCAGGCATGAATAATCTTGGGGTGCACATCAAGATGTACAAATAGTTGAAAATATAGCACATTAACCATACATATATATTTGTGGCAAAATTTTCATAACTACATAACTAAATGGACTATTTCTAGCAATTTTGCTATAGTTATAATGTAAAACAGTAAATTTCAATGTAATTTGATATTTTTCCTTAAAAACTAATTTAAATATGATGTATTTCTTCTTTCTTTTTAATTGAGTTGTACAAGATTACCCTTATTAAAAAAAAAAAGCTCCAAAATGAAGCCTGCATAATCTTTTCAACATACTATTTATGAGTACCTATTGTGGTATTCAACAAAACACATAGTTTAAGTTATCTTAGAATGACATTAAAAAAGAACATAAGGTCACAGTTGAAACTTGTGAAAAATATGATGGGGGAAAAGAAAAGGATGCAATGATATACAGCAAAAGGAAGACAGGGAGGGAGTTAGGGGGAGGGAGCTGTAGATGTAGTGAAGTGAAAGTAGCTCAGTGGTGCCTGACTCTTTGCAACCCCATGGGCTGTAGCCCATGGGATTCTCCAGGCCAGAATACTGGAGCAGGTAGCCATCCCTCTCCAGGGGATCTTCCCAAACCGGGGATCAAACCCAGGCCTCCCACACAGATGGCAGATTCTCTAGCAGCTGAGCCACCAGGAGATCCCTTATGGTCTTGCTCAAAATGGCATTTCAGCTGCAGCCTGAAGGGTGACTAGAAGTTATGCATCTGGAGAAAAAAGGATGTGCAGAATAAATAGCTAATTAAATAATAATAGTTATAACAATCAATTTGGATGAAGGAAGAGCTTGTAAAAAAACTCCAGGTGGGTTGGAGGACTTCTGAGCAATTGAGGGCAGTGATGGTGAGACAGGCTGGGACCTGGGAACCTTTATTGCATTGCTTGCACCTGGACAAAAATCTCCTCAAGCCACAGGATGCAAAGAAACTATAAAGGACTAAAAATAACTGCATGCCTGAACAATGGGACAAATTATGAGCAACAAGATACAGAAAGGCCAAAACACCAAATGTGACTTCTGAGGTGCCAGGAGCAAAAACAGGGTACCACACATGATCTCTGCATACAGCAGCACCTAGTGGTGGGCAGACACCTAAGACACCTCTCAGGCCCAAACACCAGTCTCCCTCCATCTTCACCCTATTTAGGGAAACAGCTCACCAGATCATCTCCCTCCACCCCCCACAACTCGCCCCCACAAAAGCAAGCTGCAAAGACACTTGTTACTTCTTGCTCTCTTGTGCTACAGCAGGAGTCTCAGTAAAGTCTTGCTTGAATTTCTCATCTGGCTCCTTATCAAGTTCTATTAATTAAAGAGTCCAAGAACCCAGGTTGGTAATAGTATGAGTTGAGGTTGGAATTAAATCTTGAGGTTTTTACATTATTCTGAATTTAAAGAGGAGGTTAAGACTGTGATAACATTATTGCCATGACAGACATTCCCCCCCCACCTTTGGAGGATCAAATACCATCATTAATTGGGTATAGAGTAGTCAAAAAAGAGGAAAAACATAGGAGCTTAAAGGTAAGGTACTCACAAGCCAGGAAAGACAGCTACAGAATCTGTTATCATAGCAACAATTAACAGAAATACACAAAAGGGAATTTATGGACACATGTAACAGGAAAGTTAAAGGCTTGTATAGCTTCAGATACATTGTATTGACATGCTCAAACAATGATGCAAAAAAAGCTATGTTTCATCATCTCTTAGCTGTTTTTATGTGTGTGATTTTATTTTTCATATGAAGTGACTCATTGCCAGTAGCATCTCCAAAGTCACATTCTACCCAGTTAGTAAACCCAATGACATAGTGCTTCTTTCTCAATAATTCCCATAATAAAGCCTCCTTTAAATCCAAGTCACCCACCCATCCTTGAACCACTCATGACTAGGAAATGGTCTAGGAAATGGAATACCCTCCTAGCTCCAGGACTGACTCAAATCTCCAATCCTCAGTGGGCATGTGGTTAAGGCTTTTCTGAATCAAATTGACTCAACATGACTGAGGTTGCAGAAGTTGTTCGCCAAGGAAAAATCAGGATGATGTTTCTGGAAGAAGTAGAAATTTATGCTAGATGGTGGACAAATAAGGATGTAGGGGATTATGAAGGTAAGCGGAATAGGGAGAATCAGAAAAGGACCAGACAAAATTAATGTTGGGAGATTGAATCCATGAGATTTGTAAACACAAGTCCAAAGATAGGATAAAAGTAAAAATACATATACATGCTACAGATAACCAACAAGGACAGCACAGGGAACTATAATCAATATTTTGTAATAACATATAAAGGGAAAATAATCTGAAATCACCTGAAACTAACACAACATTGTAAATTGTCAGGAGCTGCATTAGGCATTAGAGATAAAATGGAAGCACGATCCCCAGCCATTTCTCCTCATTCCACAGGCACGGATCTCGGGATGAAGGAGTTAGGCCTTGTAATTCTGACTTGTCTTTTCCTCTCCTTGGCTGAGTTGACTGAAAAGGAATATTAAGGTGCTTATTGTTCTTGAGAGGAGCATGAGAAGGCAGAAAGCCTTCTGCAGCATTGCTCAGAAAATAATTCATAAAGTTAATCACTGACATTTGTTCGAGGACTTTTACAAAAGAGTGTTCCAGGATGAGCACATAGGCCGCAGCTTGAGGCCATGGGAGGGATTGCTATCTGAAGCCTATTTGTGAGGAGAATGTTTATGGCAAAGGAGTTTACTGAATTTAGGGCTTAGAAATAAAACAGTTACAAGTTAAAGATTTAAGGAATGTTGTAAAGTTAGCATATTTTACTATAGCTTATAGAAGTTAGGAATTTTTAGAGACACTATAGCTAGAAGCCTTTTTAAGAGATAGTGAGCTCAGGATGTCAGGGGCAAACAGGACTTAGAAAGATAAGTAGTAAACTGAGGAATGTAGCGTGAGTTACAATGGAATCACAAGTTAACTATTGGACACATTAGAGGAGGTAGATAATAGATGATAAGGTTGATTTCGAGAGAGAATCACTGAAGCAGAAACTCTGTTTGAAGAGCAACAATGATTTATGGAGATAATAAATCTGGGAGAGGGGGATCTGAAAATGTCAAACCTCTGGTCTAATGCTTTTGTAAAAGTATAAAAGAAAATCCTAAACTTGAAATAAACAGGCAGTCCATAGAAAATTGAGAGGCTGCCTCATTCACCGACACTCATTCGCCGACACTGTTCACCTCTTCAGGTTGAATCCCTGGCTGCTAGAGTTGGACTCCGGCAATAATTCAACTATCAGTTCAGTTCAGTCACTCAGTCATGTCCGACTCTTTGTGACCCCATGAATCGCAGCACGCCAGGCCTCCCTGTCCATCACCAACTCCCGGAGTTCACTCAGACTCACGTCCATCGAGTCTGTGATGCCATCCAGCCATCTCATCCTCGGTCATCCCCTTCTCCTCCTGCCCCCAATCCCTCCCAGCATCAGAGTCTTTTCCGAGTCAATTCTTCTCATGAGGTGGCCAAAGTACTGGAGTTACAGCGTTAGCATCATTCCTTCCAAAGAAATCCCAGGGTTGATCTCCTTCAGAATGGACTGGTTGGATCTCCTTGCAGTCCAAGGGACTCTCAAGAGTCTTCTCCAACACCACAGTTCAAAAGCATCGATTCTTCGGCC
>SJYX01011765.1:151988-162783 GCA_006410675.1 Oreotragus oreotragus
TGGTCATAACTTTTCTTCCAAGGAGTAAGCATCTTTTAATTTCATGGCTGCAGTCACCATCTGCAGTGATTTCGGAGCCCCCCAAAATAAATTTTGACACTGTTTCCCCATCTATTTGCCATGAAGTGATGCGACTGGATGCCATGATCTTCGTTTTCTGAATGTTGAGCTTTAAGCCAACTTTTTCACTTTCCTCTTTCACTTTCATCAAGAGGCTTTCTAGCTCCTCTTCACTTTCTGCCATAAGGGTGGTGTCATCTGTATATCTGAGGTTATTGGTATTTCTCCCGGCAATCTTGATTCCAGCTTGTGTTTCTTCCAGTCCAGCGTTTCTCATGATGTACTCTGCATATAGGTTAAATAAGCAGGATGAAAATATACGGCCTTGACGTGCTCTATACTTCAGTGAAAAAAAAAAAAAAAGGATACTAGGACATATAAATATTCTCATTCAAGATCTGTTGAATCTGAACCAGATCATCCAGGCTGTCTCCTGTTGACGTGAATTTTAAAATAAGAACACTGGGATCCCTGAGCACTCTAAAGTTTGAGAGTCACTAGACTGAAATTACAACCATGGGGATGCCCAAGTCTCTCAATAATTCAAAGTGTAGAGTTTCTCTGAGTTGTGAATTTATATGACTTTTATGTTACTCATTATCTGAAGCAGGAAAATAACCTGACCACGAAAATGACACCTACCATGTAATATTTATTTAAAAACAAAATGTTGATATTTCTATTAATGTATTGGTATGTTGAGAAATTTGTCCAAATCAATTTAAGGCCAGTAAGACCTCTTGGTTATTTTGCTTCAACCTCCAAACTTTCAGATTTTCTCTACAGCAGATGAATTCAGTTCTTGAAAACAGGTGTGGAAACTTGAAAATGAATACCCATGAGTACTTTTGAACATGAATACATTGCAAGGTTTTGCTTTGACTCTGAATTTCTTACTCTCCTTAGACTGGAGTTAGTGGTTAGCACTTGCTCACTGTCAAGTGTGTTGCAAATCCTAGGTTAAGATTTACTTCCAAAAAAAGCTCATCCTTGATTATTGCAGCCATGAAATTAAAAGACGCTTCCTCCTTGGAAGAAAAGTTATGACCAACCTGGATAGTATATTCAAAAGCAGAGACATTACTTTGCCGACTAAGGTCCGCCTAGTCAAGGCTATGGTTTTTCCTGTGGTCATGTATGGATGTGAAAGTTGGACTGTGAAGAAAGCTGAGCACCGAAGAATCGATGCTTTTGAAGTGTGGTGTTGGAGAAGACTCTTGAGAGTCCCTTGGACTGCAAGGAGATCCAACCAGTCCATTCTGAAGGAGATCAACCCTGGGATTTCTTTGGAAGGAATGATGCTAAAGCTGAAACTCCAGTACTTTGGCCACCTCATGCGAAGAGTTGACTCATTGGAAAAGACTCTGATGCTGGGAGGGACTGGGGGCAGGAGGAGAAGGGGACGACCGAGGATGAGATGGCTGGATGGCATCACGGACTCGATGGACGTGAGTCTGAGTGAACTCTGGGAGATGGTGATGGATAGAGAGGCCTGGTGTGCTGTGATTCATGGGGTCGCAAAGAGTCGGACATGACTGAGCGACTGAACTGAACTGACTGATTATTGTGAAGTCTGTTAAGATTTCAGCCACCAGGTGTCAGTAAGACTTGAAAAACAATAGGGTTTTGCCAAGTCCAGTGATGTTGCTCATTCAACCTGTAGGAGCAAATTAATATAGTCTCTCTGGTTATATCTTCTTTTTTTGTTGTTGTTGTTGTTCCAGGGAAAGAAAGAAATGCAATCCATTGACAGACCCATTGAACACAAAATATAAATCTTCCTAACTCCTGCCCCTGCTCATGACAATACCTTGCTTCCCCACACTTTTAAGAATATGGGCTAGCTTTTAATTTCTAAGAATTGAGTACCTCAAGATTCATAGTGAATGAAGTCATTTTTCCAATCTATAAGGAAAAGGATACATCTGAAGCAAGTGGCAAAGGGGTAAATTATCTTGCCAATTACATATAATCTACTATGAAATGTCAATTAATAAAAAATAAGTAGAAAAGTTGAGTGCTCTCAGACTATATATAATGCCAAAAAGAATATGCTGGAGCACTTGCCAAGCTTAAATAAAATGGGGTCTTTTTTCTTACTAATCATCCAAGGTTTTATGTTAGTATTCTCACTTATTATTGATAATATCTTCATCATTGATTTTTACTCTGCTATTGTTGCTTATGAGAAAAACCAATCCATTTGACCATTATACAAAGCCACCTGAATACCTCAGTTTATTTTTCCCACGTTATGTAAAACTTGTATTAAAACTTGAAATCAGATATGCCACAGCATATCAATGATATTGTTATAAAATGTATTCTATTCTCTATAGTTTTGGGTAGAAAAGATATTTTGCAAAATGTACTCTCACTTTCTTGAGAAGTATTCTAATAGTTACTGTGTTCTGGTAAATTGGTTTATTTCACTCTAAGTTTCCTCAGAGGTAGATACTTCAGGCCCTTGAGGTAGCCAGCCTATCTAGTTAAAGTCTGACCGAGGTCATAAAGTCTATTGACTCATATGGCAATTCCTGTGTAGAACACAAAATTCTACATCATCTTTGAATGAAATCCAATGGAGCAAGATCCCAGCTGTCCTAGTATCTGTTGAAAACACAACTGACCTAGTTTAAATTGGTTCTCAGCATTATTTTGGAGAGCATTTATGTTTTCAAGACTGTAAGAATGATACATGTATATTTTAGAAAATTTTAAAAGTAAACATCAAGATGAAAAACAGCAGTTGTTAATATTTTGATTCACAGCTGTCAAGATTTTGTATTATCTCCCAAGTCTCTGTGTTTACAGTAATTAAAAAGCAGCAGCAACCAGACAAAACAGCTAGTTTTGTATAGAAATTGCCTATTTAGGAACAATTCGAAAGACTATATAGAGCTTTTCTTCCCAGGATAAGAAATGGTGAGCTACAATGGCTAGATTGTATTGTTCTTATGCCTTAGCAAGGTGAAGTCCATAATAGCTATTGCCAGACATAGCAGTAACACATCTTTTCTTCTCCTTCAAATACAACATGTTTTTTGAATTTGAATTAAGAAAAAATTATTTCAAAAGAGGTATGGGGCAGGGACAAGGGTTAGAACCAGCTTTGAATGCTGTATAAACTAGGTCCAACATTACAAGGGGGTGACTTACTTCCCTATGGCCACAAAAGAGTCTGGGTCTGTGTGATTGCAATACCGGTGAGTGAAATGAAATACATACTCTGTTTTTTCTTTGTGTGCACTTGCTGTTTGCCTCAAAGATTCATTAGAGCTCTGGTTAGTGAACATTCTCTTGATATCTGTCATGTTAAAAACCTATATATACGTCCCATGCTGTTAAATATTTTCATATCACCTTTTATTTTGTGTTGTGTTTCAGTGGGAGTATGAAGAGTGTAAGGAGGGCTCAGTCAGGTACTCCTAAATTTCTGCCATTTAACTCAGAAGACCCTCATTACCAGCACTATGATGTCCTCATTCTGAGTCATTAGTGAGCACTTTTCTGTTTAGGGCTTTCAGAGTAACCGAGTTGAATGTATTTCCAGTGCCTATCACAGTCCCCAGGAGAGAGTAGATACTGGAAAAAAATATGAAAAGAGTCAATAAACTAATTTTTTAAGAGATAGTAACCTGTTGTCAGGTATTGATGATACAAAACAAATTATATTTTTCATTTGTCATGCTTCATCAGTTTAGCTGGGACATCTGGTAGAAATAATTCAAAGCAGACACTATTAATATATGAGCAGCAGGGTACATGTGTGCATGTGAATGATAAATATTGGACAGAATTGTAATAAGAAAATATTGAACACTTAGAACATATAAAACATACAGACAATCTCATTTTTAGAAATTAATAATATAAGAATTAGTGGAGTTCAGCGAATGGTATGAGTGGGTAAGTGGAACTTGGGTTAACAATGTGATATTGTCAAGAAGGAAACCATACTTTGCTAGTGTATAAGAGAGAAATTGGATCACAAATTGAACTTTGGTCATACTCAAACTGTGAAGTTGGAACATGACCTGGGAATATCACTAGATTTATCACTTTTGATGGTTTTCAGATTATTTAGGTGGCCAGGATGCCCTTTTAAACTCTCCATCTGACTGACTGTCTGCGTCCTTTCCTACAGAGCACAGCCTCTGCTACAGTGATCCCTGCATTTATCATGTTCACATGTGTCTATTTCAACGTGTTTTTCTGAAACTGGAGGAAAAAGCCATGTGGAGATAGCAGCTGGTACCTAATGCAGTACCTCACCTCATGGAATAAGACAATCTCCAAGAGATATTACTCAGACTCCCGTCTACTCAAAGAGAAAACATCCCTCAGGGAAGATTATCTAGTTCACTGCCTGGATAGCTAGGTGAAGATTTTTTCCAAAGTGACATGTAATTTCCAAAAAAACCTACAAGTATCCTTAAATTTTACACATAACACACAGGCACTTTCAAGAGGATATGTTGTTATTAAAAACGTTTACATTTGAAATAATATTTAAGAAATTATTCATTTTATATTAGTATCTTCCTTGTATATAGGTATGTTTCCTTTACAGCCTAATGTGTTTGGTACTAATATGTATTTTTGACTTTGGCTTCATAGGATATATTTGTGACTTATGCTTTTTTTTTCATTCATTTAATAAATATTTACTGAGCACCTCTACCTTTATATAAGTTTACTATACTTCATAGGAGATATAAAATGTTTAAGACAAAAAAGTAAATAGACCCTCCAGGGGCTTACAGAGGACACAAAACAAGAATATCACTCAGATCCTTTTATAATATATAAAGCAATAAGTACCCTGTGAAAAGTGTCCATCACTCATTCTCAGCCAGCCAGAGAAGGTGGTGAAACTTTCTAAAGGCTTTTCTTGTAAAATCAAACACTGAATTCCTTAAAATGCAGTGAATTTGAATTCAAGTCGAGAATTAATTGTAGCTGAGTACCAGTAAACATAATAGTCCCAGGCCCTGAGGCATATGCATTTACATTTAATTGACAAAAATTACCTGATTCAAAATCATAATATATGAGTGGCTAACTCAATCACCTGAGTGACTGATGCAGCATTCAATGAAGAATATTGATATTAAAATAGCTGAGAAAAGAATCAGCTCTAAAGAATTCAGTTGGTTGGCTGGGAATAGACTCTCAGGTTCATGTGGCAGGTAGGAATTTCTGTTTTATAACTTTGCTTATTTTCTACAGCTGCTCAAATTTCTGCCTTATTGGCAGACACAGCATTTTAATATATAGCCAACCCATGCTCTTTTTCTAAATGCATCCTAATCTAGGGAAATCTTACATAGGACAAGGCATTGGAGAGACTCATTGGATTCTCAGCGTCCTCTTCCTGCCTGAGTGAGGTCCATTGTTTTATCTGGACCCATTTACCAAGCCATGTTTCATCCTCGTAGTCATCTCTATTCCCATTTCTTCTTCCCCTGTTTTCTGTACTTCCAGACCAATTCATAGGCATAAGAATCATGCTGCTGTATCCATACAAAGGCACAGAAATCCCTGGAAGGCTGTCTGAGGGCATGCCTTTTTTTCTCCACTTCCATGGTGCTGACTGGGAAGTAAAATGCAAGAGAGTTTTTCTGGGAGGAAACCACCCATTTCAGTATCCAGTCCTCGTCATGTCTCTTCTCTCACTTGCCTCTTTTCCAAAGGAAAATTTTCTATTTAAGTGTGTATGGAGAGTCCACTCTTCAATTTACCTCTCTTAAATGTATATTATATACATAATATTTCTCCATTTATTGAAGCAACCAGTGTCTTGGGAAATAATAGTCAGGACATGTCTCTTTCTGCTTTCTCTCATCTCTTCCATGAAGTATTGAGTAGGAAAAGGTCTAGCAACTTGACAGAGAAGAATGAAGCAAAGTAAAAGGAGTGATATCCAAGAAAAACCACAATGAATAATGTCAAATATGGTTATTCTTACATTTCTGTATATTTAAATCACCTCATAATTTTTTTATCAACTAGAAGTCAAATGTATAATAAACAAAACTATAGAAATGGAACAACAGATCAGAACATGTATTCAGTATTTTAACATTATTCTTTGAATGAATATTTTAAGGCACTTTTTTTCTAGTGACTCAGGATGCAAAAACTAATTAAATTGTCTGTTTTTAGATGCTTATGGGCTGTTGGCCAACACATAAATAAGAACACAAAAGTCTTATAGATTATGAAAATATATAGAAAGCAGACTGTGGATGAAGGTCTAGGAGTGGTCAATTCTACTTAGGTGTAGAAGGATTAAGCAAGTTTCATAGAAATGAAGAATCTTGAGTTGAGTGTTGAAGCCAGATGTTCTCTAGCTGGCCAGAGCAGTGACAGTATTCCAGAAGAGCGAGTAGGAATGGAAGAGCCATGGGATCACCAAGTAGGATGCAGCCTGGAGTAAGGGAGTCTGGTTATAAAGAAAATATAAGCAGTTTGACAAAGCAGTGACACAGAGTGGGCTATGTTAACAGTAAACTAGCTGAAGACATAATCTGAAGGACCCATATTTCATTCTACAGAACTCTGTATGACATTTTGAAAGATCAGGAATTTAGTTAAAAGGTGTTGAGGAACACTGTATGGTTTTATAGGAGGAGGATTAATAAGACCAAACTGGATCTTAGGGATATCATGTTGGTTTCAGTTATGGAGGACAAATGTGAGAGGAGCACAGATAGAAGCAGGAAGAATGTTTTGAAGAATTTTTCAGAGGCACTGGCAAGCCATATTTAAAAGCAACCTGTAGGAGCAATGGGGGAAGCAATAGCTTCACAGTGTTATAAAGAGGTTGAATTCACAAGACTTTGAGTGCATATAACAACTACAGTCTAAAATGAACCCTAGGATAACACTAGATTTTTGGCATGAGTCTCTGGTATACAGTGGTGCATTTTGCAAAGATTAAAAAATAAAAGAGAAGCAGGTCTCTTTGGGGGAGAAAAGTAATCTACTATACAAGTGAAATGGAGAGGGAACGGCAACCCACTCCAGTACTCTTGCCTAGAAAATTCCATGGATGGAGGAGCCTGGAAGGCTGCAGTCCATGGAGTCACTGGGAATTGGACACGACTGAGCGACTTCACTTTCAGTTTTCACTTTCATGCATTGGAGAAGGAAATGACAACCCACTCCAGTGTTCTTGCCTGGAGAATCCCAGGGATGGGGGAGCCTGGTGGGCTGCCATCTATGGGGTCACACAGAGTCGGACACAGCTGAATCACTTAGCAGCAGCAGCAGAAGCAGCATATAAGTGAAAGGTAATTTAATTTGGCAAACTGGACCTTTTTAATGCTGAAAATGATTATTTTTCATTATAAATGAAGGTTTTGAAATGTTATGTTTAGTGCAAATAATGCCTTATTGACAGATATACTTTTCTCAATAATCTACTGTAGGTAATTTTAGTACTTCATTTCAAAGTTCTAGCTGCCACATGGAGCTTATATATCTAGTCAGACCTCAACATCTAGAATCATTATTCTCCTCTTAACTTGTAGCATACTACACTAATGAATGTTTTGTGTTATTTGGAGGGCAAGATTTGAAATTGATCACATTTTCTCTCTCTCTCTTTTAAGATTTATGAACTTTATAAAAGGTTTATTTCAGCTGGAATTGTCCTGTGTCATGTTCTGGACTGTGTTCTTCATCTAATCTCCCATTAATATTAAACCAGTCAACAACAACAACAGAACCTTACAAAAGAAGGCTTATAATTCTGGGGATGCCGCTATCTTTATGCCTTTAATAGCATGTTGCCCTTTATGACATTTAAAAATTAACAGAATTCCATCTTAAATTACCAGTTAAACAGATGGCATTAACCTGTGGGAATTTAACAAATGAAATTGTTTTTAAAATTGTACATGTGAAAGTTGGTCATGGCATTTATGAAAGGCATTCTGACTTTAGGCCTGTTAAAGGATGGAGCAAGGGGCAATAACATGTTAGTGTCAGCTTCCTTTAGCTGTCACTTCAATTTTAGGGCAAATTTTGTTTTCAGTTAAAGAAAAACGGTCCTGATTTTTCCTCTCTCTAACCTTACCATTCTCCTATGTTTTTCATTTCTGATGATTGTCATTCTCCAGACACGCCTACCATAAAATAAATCAAATAATTTCAGTCATTTTGCTCATTCAATAAGCATTCACTGAGCTTCTGAGTAAAAGTGGGAAAGCAAACATAAACTATAAGGACTGATGAGTAACAACTTCATACTGGCCTTTGCTACTTGACTATTTGACTACTAGAATAATTGATTTTCTTAGCTAATTTTTTGGCTCCCCAAGCATAACAATGCAGTTAAACCAATAGTGATGTCTTTCCACTTCTTATGAGTGTGCACTGTGTGATGAGTCAACGTGAAATAGACAAGTGCTTATAAGGGCAGTTCTGGGAGAGGTAGCCCAGTGAGGAATAGGAGATGACAAAAGTCATGCAAGGAAACTTAACTTAATCAGAGGTGGAATCACCTCATTGTGGGTCCCTATGACTTCAGAAAAGCAGACCAACCTTGTTGACCTCCTTTGGAGAGAAACAGGTCATAGTTCTAGAAAGGACACCCAGCTCCAGACAGAAGACCCAGGATCAAGCTGTGGGAGTATCACAGCTTGAAGCAGAGAAGGGAGGGAAGTAGGAACACAACTGACGTTGTTGTTTAGTCACTAAGTTGCATCCTACTCTTTTGAGACCCTATGGACTGTAGCCCACCAGCATCTCTGTCCATGGGATTCTCCAGGCAAGAAAACCATAATGGGTTGCCATTTCCTTCTCCAGGGGATCTTTGCAACCAAGGGATTGAACCCATGTCTCCATATTTGGCAGACAGATTTTCTTCTACTGAGCTCCCTGGGAAGCTCAAGGAAACATATACTGGTGCCAACAGATTCCTACTATATTGGCACTGTAGCCAATATACATGTCTTGTTACTATTTGTATTATTTATCTATTGATATATTGCAAACTGCCATATACTTAGTGGCTAAAAAAACCCTCATATTTATTATTTCATAGTTTGTATTTTGGAAATCCAGACAAAGCTAGTGGATCCTCTATTTCACAGCTTCTCAAAAGGTTGAAGTGAAGGTCTTGACCAGGAAAAGGGATTCATCTAAAACTCAAATAGGAAAGGATCCACTTTCAAGCTCAAATGATGGTTGGCAAGATTCAAATTTAGTTTGATTATCAGTCAGAGGACTCTTGCTGATTATTGGGCAGAGGCCATTCTCAGTACTTTGTCATGTAGACCGTTCCAATGGCTAGCTTACTTCATCCAAATGAGCAAGAGTGAGAATCAAGAAAGTCTCCCAGCAAGAGAGAAACTACAATCTTAGAAGTGACTTACAATTTTTTTGCCTTCTCCACACATTGCTGGAGCAGCCGTGAAGAGATACCCCAAGTCCAAGGTAAGAGAAACCCAAGTAAGAAGGTAGGTGTTGAAAGAGGGCATCAGAGGGCAGACAGACTGAAACCATAATCACAGAAAACTAGTCGATATAACCACATTAGGACCATAGCCTTGTCTAACTCAATGAAACTAGGCCACGTGCTGTGGGGCCACCCAAGACGGGCAGGTCATGGTGGAGAGGTCTGACAGAATGAGGTCCACTGGAGAAGGGAATGGCAAACCACTTCAGTATTCTTGCCTTGAGAAACCCATGAACAGTATGAAAAGGCAAAATGATAGGATACTGAAAGAGGAACTCCCCAGGTCGGTAGGTGCCCAATATGCTACTGGAGACCAGTAGAGAAATAAATCCAGAAAGAATGAAGGGATGGAGCCAAAGCAAAAACAATACCCAGTTGTGGATGTGACTGGTGATAGAAGCAAGGTCCAATGAGGTAAAGAGCAATATTGCATAGGAACCTGGAATGTCAGGTCCATGAATCAAGGCAAATTGGAAGTCATCAAATAGGAGATGGCAAGAGTGAATGTCAACATTCTAGGAATCAGCAAATTAAAATGGACTGGTATGGGTGAATTTAACTCAGATGACCATTATATCTACTACTGCAGACAGGAATCCCTTAGAAGAAATGGAGTAGCCATCATGGCCAACAAAAGAATCCGAAATGCAGTACTTGGATGTAATCTCAAAAATGACAGAATGATCTCTGTTCTTTTCCAAGGCAAACCATTCAATATCACAGTAATCCATGTCTATGCCTCAACTTATAATGCCGAAGAAGCTGAAGTTGAATGGGTCTATGACTACCTTCAAGACCTTTTAGAACTAACACCCCAAAAAGATGTCCTTTTGATTCTAGGGGACTGGAATGCAAAAGTAGGAAGTCAAGAAACACCTGGAGTAACAGGCAAATTTGCCCTTGGAATACAGAATGAAGCAGGGCAAAGACTAATAGAGTTTTGCCAAGAAAACGCACTGGTCATAGCAAACACCCTCTTCCAACAACACAAGAGAAATCTCTACACGTGGACATCACCAGATGGTCAACACTGAAATCAGATTGATTATATTCTTTGCAGCCAAAGATGGAGAAGCTCTATAGAGTCAGCAAAAACAAGACCGGGAGCTGACTGTGGCTCGGATCATGAACTCCTTATTACCAAATTCAGACTTAAATTGAAGAAAGAAGGGAAAACCACTAGACCATTCAGGTATGACCTAAATCAAATCCCTTATGGTTATAAGTGGAAGTGAGAAATAGATTTATGGGACTAGATTTGATAGA
>SJYX01011765.1:162869-175134 GCA_006410675.1 Oreotragus oreotragus
ATCTGAATGCAGAGTTCCAAAGAATAGCAAAGAGAGATAAGAAAGCCTTACTCAGCAGTCAATGCAACGAAATAGAGGAAAACAACAGAATGGGAAAGACTAGAGACCTCTTCAAGAAAATTAGAGATACCAAGGGAACATTTCATGCAAAGATGGGCTCGATAAAGGACAGAAATGATATGGACCTAACAGAAGCAGAAGATATTAAGAAGAGGTGGCAAGAATACACAGAAGAACTGTACAAAAAAGATCTTTAAGACCAAGATAATCATGATGGTGTGATCACTCACCTAGAGCCAGGCATCCTGGAATGTGAAGTCAAGTGGGCCTTAGAAAGCATCAGTATGAACAAAGCTAGTTGAGGTGATGAAATTCCAGTTAAGCTATTTCAAATCCTGAAAGATGATGCTGTGAAAGTGTTGCACTCAATGTGCCAGCAAATTTGGAAAACTCAGCAGTGGGCACAAGACTGGAAAAGGTCAGTTTTCATTCCAATCCCAAAGAAAGGCAATGCCAAAGAACGCTCAAACTACTGCACAGTTTCACTCATCTCACACACTAGTAAAGTAATGCTCAAAATTCTCCAAACCAGGCTTAGCAGTATATGAAACATGAACTTCCACATGTTCAAGCTGGTTTTAGAAAAGGCAGGGGAATGAGAGATCAAATTGCTAACATCTGCTGGATCATCAAAAAAGCAAGAGAATTCCAGAAAAACCTCTACTTCTGCTTTATTGACTATGCCAAGGCCTTTGACTGCGTGGATCACAATAAACTGTGGGAAATTCTCAAAGAGATGGGAAATACCAGACCACCTGACCTGTCTCTTGAGAAATCTGTATGCAGCTCAGGAAGCAACAGTTAGAACGAGACATGGAACAACAGTCGGGTTCCAAATAGGAAAAGGAGTTCGTCAAGGCTGTATATGGTCACCCTGCTTATTTAACCTATGTTCAGAGTACATCATGAGAAACGCTGGGCTGGAAGAAGCACAAGCTGGAATCAAGATTTCTGGGAGAAATATCAATAACCTCAGATATGCAGATGACACCACCCTTATCGCAGAAAGTGAAGAGGAGCTAAAAAGCCTCCTGATGAAAGTGAAAGAGGAGAGTGAAAAAGTTGGCTTAAAGCTCAACATTCAGAAAACAAAGATCATGGCATCTGGTCCCATCACTTCATGGGAAATAGATGGGGAAACAGTGGAAACAGTGACAGACTATTTTTTTTGGCTCCAAAATCACTTCAGATGGTGACTATAGCCATGAAATTAAAAGACACTTACTCCTTGGAAGGAAAGTTATGACCAAGCTAGATAGCATATTGAAAAGCAGAGACATTACTTTGCCAACTAAGGTCCGTCTAGTCAAAACTGTGGTTTTCCCGGTGATGATGTATGGATGTGAGAGTTGGACTGTGAAGAAAGATGAGCTCTGAAGAATTGATGCCTTTGAACTGTGGTGTTGGAGAAGACTCTTGAGAGTCCCTTGGACTGCAAGGAGATCCAACCAGTCCATTCTGAAGGAGATCAGCCCTGGGATTTCTTTGGAAGGAATGATGCTAAAGCTGAAACTCCAGTACTTTGGCCACCTCAAACAAAGAGTTGACTCTTTGGAAAAGACTCTGATGCTGGGAGGGATTGGGGGCAGGAGGAGAAGGGGACGACAGAGGATGAGATGGCTTGTTGGCATCACCGACTCGATGGACTTGAATCTGAGTGAACTCTGGGTGTTGGTGATGGACAGGGAGGCCTGGGCTGCTGCGATTCACTGGGTTGCAAAGAGTCGGATACGACTGAGTGACTGAACTGAACTAATAGCTTAAAAACAAATAATAGGTCCCCTTCCATACTAAAGGTGTGAATGTCAACATGTAGCAATAATAAGGGTAGTGCAAGCATACAATAGAGTAGAACATGAGACTAAGACCATAAACTTAGGAGCCAGACATTGTGGGTTCAGATCTCAACTCTGCTACTTATTAAGCTGTGTACTTGACACTGAGTTACTTAACTTCTTTGTATCCAGTTTCCCTGTTTATATGATAGATAAAATAATCACATTCAATGAGTTCAGATGTTTAAGCAGTAGGAAAGTCTCAATAATAAATGTTTGTTATTACATTTTGTGAGTAATATGGCAAAAACAGATGTATTTATCACTCAGCTAGACCATGGGTCATCCACTCAAGAGCGTTTTGAGTTTGTAGATATTAAGGCATGAATATCAGGATCAGTGGTTCACAGAAAGAGCAGACCAATAGATCTGCCTCTACAAAACAGACCTGGGCCCTTGCTCTCCTCATGGAGAACAGGGTATAGAGGGAATTATATCCATCCTGAGAGCCCTTAAGCCAAAATGAGGATGCACATGGGTCTGAGTCTTATATACTCTATTATTCCTCTTAGGTAAAGGGATGAGAGTCTTCATATTTTGTTTTCCTCCAGAGAAATGAAAATTCTCATTTTTCTGTAGCACTAAGAGGAATAAGAATCTTGTAGTGTCCTCAACTTCCACCTCAACACTTCCATGACCTATATGTTATTGTGTATACATAGCTCTATTCTCCAGAGAAGGCAACGGCACTCCACTCTAGTACTCTTGCCTGGACAATCCCAAGGACAGAGGAGCCTGGTAGGCTGCAGTCCATGGGGTCGCTAGGAGTCGGACACGACTGAGAGACTTCACTTTCACTTTTCACTTTCATGCATTGGAGAAGGACATGGCAACCCACTCCAGCGTTCTTGCCTGGAGAATCCCAGGGACGGGGGAGCGTGGTGGCTGCCATCTATGGGGTCACACAGAGTCGGACACGACTGAAGTGACTTAGCAGTAGCAGCAGCAACTCTATTTTCCAACACCATGTTACTACCTCTTTTACATCATTCACTGTCCTCAGCAACTGACCTCTTTGTTCCCTGAGGAAGCCAGGACCTTTTGTGCCTCAGGACTCTGCATATGGTTTTCCTTCTTACTGAATATTTTCTCCACATCTCTTCATACTGTTCTTTGGTCTCAACTTCAACGTCCTCCTCAGGGAGGACACTGCTGAGGGAGTCTCAACCCTCCCACAAAGCTGTCAAGCCTGTAACTCTCTCTTCCATAATTTCTTTACTTCTTCTCCTTATTAGAATCTAAGCACCAGAATTACCAAACTCTTTTCTATCTGGTTTTGTGCAATACTGGCAACATCTAGCATAGGTGCTTGTAATAAATATTTGTTGAATAATGAATGATACAGAAGTAAAGATATACTTGCTGAATTCAATTACATTTTTACAAAAGGTAGAAAAATCATTTTAGTCGTTTTAAACTCTAAAGATTTTCATATAAAATACACTCCAAAAAATAGTCACATAAAGATAGCTATTTTTTTTTTGTAACAGTGATTTAAAGATATGTCTTACTTTTCCATAAGATGTTACAGAAAAACCCAAATAAACTTTTTGGTCAACCCAAATTTTTAGTCCGTCACCAGAGTAACATTTGAATATTAATGCTTGACATGTTACAAAAATGCAACCAGCCACAATATTCAATGAAATGTATAATGCAATAATATATGAAGATAAGTAGGAGAATTGCTATTAATACCAGTAATAAAACATTCTAAACTTGTAATTTTGTGCTTGGGTCACAAACAAACAGTTAATTTCCTCACCAAATACATATAAGCTACCCTCTATCCAATTATTATCTTATTTTCTAACTCACCTTTTACCATTGTAATGAGTGTTATTTGAAATGCTTTGAATATTAAAAAGAAAAACATAAGAAATATTCTTTTTAAAATAAATTCCCAATGCTATTTTGTATGATGTAGAAGAATATAGTGGTCTGTAAACTCAAGAACTTGAAAATAGTATTTTTTATTTTTAAAAAAGTTATTATAACATTACAGTAGAATTACTATTATTGTTCAATGTATTTGAGTGTTTAACTTTTTTCACTTAGCAAAGTGCATTTGAGATATATCCATATTACTGCATGAATCGAAATTCTATTCCTCTTATTGCCAAGTAAAATTCCATTGTATCAGTTTGTTTATTCAACTACTGAAATACACATTTCTTGATTTCAGTTTTGGTGATTAACAATAAAGTTGACATCCATTTAGACACAGATTTTGGTGTGATTATAAATTTTAATTTCTCTAGGCCAAATACGTCAGAGGAGGTACATTACTGGATCATATGTCAAGAGGATGTTTAACTTTGCAAGAAGCTGCCAGTTTCCCAAAACAGCTGCATCACTTTACATTTCTGCCACCAAAATATGAGATATTTCTCAATATCTGGGGAAATTCTCACAACATACAGTATAGCTAAACACAAAGAGTAGTACACAAATTCTACCTACTCTGTGAACTCAATTATTTTTTGAGAGAAAGATTGTTTAGGAATATAATCAATTATTGAAGTAATCATTTCTAGGGGCTGTTTGGAGTATGAGTATTTTAATTTTATATAATCTGCTTTTATGTTTTTTCACGTTACTTTTAATGTAAATTATTTTTAATAAGGAAATTTTCTAAAACAACTACATAAAGTTTCTCTTGAGACATTTTAATAGTTGAAAATCAATGAACAGCTCTTTTTACAATGAAAGACTGATATGAATCCACTGCGTTAATTAAACCTCCAGGATAGGAATAAATGGAGGAACAATGGTTAAATAAAGTTTGGACAATAATTTGAAGGAAGTGTTTTAAGCAGTGGGTGGTGCCTGTATAAAATAACACCCTGCCAAGAGGAGCAGTAGAGCGTTCCCTGGTACCACTTCAGAAGAACAGAAAGAACACTTAACAGGAGAGACCCCTGAGGACTATTTTTATATTAATGGCTAAACTCACTACTGAAGTCAGGTGGGAATTTGGCCAGGACTCTGCTAAATCTCAGGTGCTTGATGTAGCTTCCTTTAGACAACAGGTTTTCTGGAGCATGTATAGGCCAAGTTCACAGAATTTGATGGTAAGTGCTTTTTTTTGTTGTTATTGTTAGATTTGTCAATTCCAGAGATTTAATCCCACAGGTTAGTTCAAAATTATTTCTGAGCCTTCATATTTGTTAATTTTCAAACATGTAGCACAAAGGAAGGAAAAAGTCCTTCTTTTTATAGCTCATTCATTCTTACACCTTTTTTCTCTGCTCTATCCCTGTTCTATTAACACAAAGACTCCTTCTATTTTATATAGCTGTAAAAACCAGCAGGCTTCTCTCTTAATCTGTGCTGTCTAGGTTCATTGCCTGAGGGCCTAGGTCGTTAGTAATAAAGGTCATTAGTTGATGTTTCCAACATCCATAGACTGTCAGATGATCCTTTCCTTTAATCTCCCCATGATTAGAAACAGGCCCAAGCTTGTGCTATTTAGTAATTTTATTTTCTTGTTGTGGGAAAAGTAAAAGGTTCCCTCTTGGAAACAAAAGCTTTTTAAAACTAATAGCTGCTTCACAGTAGACATGAAGGAATAACAGACTACATATAAAGATACTCAAAACAGAAACAAGAGAAAATGGAAGGAATTGGTATCTGTTGCACCCTAGGTTTCTTCAAGGAGCTGAATTAAACCGAGCCACAGGCAGCCTCAACTTGCCTGCCCTCATTACCTTACATCTTAGAGCATTGTCTGATTTCCAGCATTCTAATTGAAAAGACCTTTTGTAGTAAAAAGCTCTGTTTGAGTCACTTTGAAATCATGATCCCTGAGTTTTTTTTTTCTGACAAATGTTTCTTGGACATCACTAAGCTTATTAAACAGTTCTGTGTTTGGAGGCTTCTGATGTTGGAACAGGCATAATCCAGACACCTTCCTATAAAAAAAAAATAGCAGTCAATTCCCTGTAGATTCTTTGGAAAGAAGCTGTGTGCTACTTTCCCTCCCTTAACCTGTATCTTTGGAAGTTCAATGCTATGTACACAGGAAATACCCGGTAAACAACTGCAGTGGCAGATCATGATTACGTAATTATTATTAGTAATAGAACAAACTGCTTTTTGTTCTGCAGTCTCCTTCATCTTATTTCCTCCATGCCCTCAAAGGAAGAATGGAAACTTGCAAAGCATCAGAAAGTTTTTAAAGGAAAAATAGTTCTATTTGAGTGAAATTTAAATAATCTTTAGGGAGTTGAAGTATTTATGAAGTCTGAACACCTAACAAAATTGTTCATAGTTCATTGTTGAATGTTGAAAAATAAGATTAATGAATGTAATTATAGGTTTGTCTCTCTATTTCAATACTTTATTTGACATTATGTTGTAGAATGAATACTGTCATATAATAATTCTCCTAGGAAAGTGATTTTTAAAGAAAGGTCTTTGTTTTCATTGTTATTTTTCAGAACAGAAAAATCATCTGTTTTATTTTTTTTAATTCCTTGAGACAGGCAGTACATGAGTCATTTAAAAAGAAACTGGCAAACATACAGGATTTAAAGCTCAAACTGGTAAAAAGCATAATCAGTTGTATCACATGTGGCAAACTTTGGTTATATACTGCTTATTTATCTCAGCTGAATTAGCTACTCCTGGAAACTGGCTTCTACTCCCCATAGTTGTGCTGAAGTCCATGGGGTGGCCAAACAGTCGGACACGAGTGACTGAACTGACTGACTGACTCTACATTGTCAGCATCCCTTTGAACATTCAGGGCCTCATTAATGCAAAAGTGATGCAAAGAATTCTGTAGTCACCTGCTTATTGATACATATCATCTTTTATTTTAATCTATTAATTAAGGGATCTATTAATTAAAGGGATTTGTGATTTAAATTAAAGGGATTTGTGGAAAAATAAAGAGAAAAAAAGAACTCTGAGTGGTTGCAGTGAAGAAAGAAAGTACTGGGGCACTGAGGAAATATTACTGGGAGATCAACCAATAGGATGGTACTTGTGTCCAGACCAATGATCATTCATAGATGTGATCATTCATTTAACTCATGCACTGGATTCCTAGTACATGCCTTCCACTGTGCTGGTACAGGCCTTAACAGCAAGCACCACAACATTTAATGGGACAAGATTTAAACATGAAGATTTATGCATGTACTAAAAAAACTGAAGACAGAACCAACCTTATTAGAAGCTTAAAGGTAATTTGGGAAATAAAGCATTAAGACACAACCTAACTTGATACCTTGACAAAGAAAGTAATATGGGCACTGTGATGAGAAGAGACATTGGTGAGGCCCCTAACCAAACTGGTGCTGAGGTGGTGGAAAAAGAAACAAGCTTCATAAAGAATCAAAACTTAGAATGAATCTTGGAATCCTAAATGAAACATTTAAGTACAAGGTCCATTATGCAAGGAAGAAGATTTATCTTTGGTTCCTGTCTAAAATGTTGGCAGACGCTAGACTGTGATTTCTGAAGGTCACAGACTGCTGCTGCTGCTGCTAAGTCACTTCAGTCGTGTCCGACTCTGTGTGACCCCATAGATGGCAGCCCACCAGGCTCCCCCATCCCTGAGATTCTCCAGGCAAGAACACTGGAGTGGGTTGCCATTTCCTTCTCCAGTGCATGAAAGAGAAAAGTGAAAGTGAAGTCGCTCAGTCTGTCCGACTGTTAGCGACCCCATGGACTGCAGCCCACCAGGCTACTCTGTCCATTGGATTTTCCAGGCAAGAGTACTGGGGTGGGGTGCCATTGCCTTCCCCGGAAGGTCACAGACTAGAGAAGATAATTTTCTATAAGCCTAATGTAGCCATGGAAATTACCCTTTAATATCCATTGGAAGGACTGATGCTAAAGCTCCAATACTTTGGTCACCTGATGCAAAGGGTCGACTCATTGGAAAAGACCCTATTGCTGGGAAAGATTGACAGCAGGAGAAGGAGGTGACAGAGGATGAGATGGCAGAGGATGAGATGGTTGGATGGCATCACCGACTCAATGGACTTGAGTATGAGCAAATTCCGGGAGATAGTGGACAGAGAAGCTTGGCATGCTGCAGTCCATGGGGTCACGAAGAGCCAGACACAACTTAGTGACTGAACAGTAACAACCAGAAGGGCAGCTGGAGTAAAAAGCTGAAACCAGTTCACTTTGCTACTGCTTCTAATCAGCAGCTACTTTCAAGTTGTGAATGATACTTTACTATTCACAGACAGAACAAAACAGCTCTATTCTACAGCTCTATTCTTCTGCATTGGCGTAGGTTATATTGGCTCTGCACTTGTTTTGGATATCTTGTTAGGTGACTGAACTATATAATGGTAATCACAGACCAATTGCATATGACTCCCCTGTCTGACAAAAGGTTGGGAAATTATGAAATAGATACCTTTATCAAAGAGATGCCACTGTAAGCAAATTATTCATTATACATTTAAAATTGGAAATTTTCTCTAAGTAGAACTTCTAGCTATAGAGGCTCCATTATTTATGGCATTATGTTTAAAATTTGATGAACAACACAATGAAGTAAATCAAATGTATTTTTATTGCATGCCTGAGAATCACTGAATCTAATGGTCTTGGAAATAATAATTTAAAAAATACATTGTGTCACTTACACTTTATGAATTACTGTTTTATGCATGTACTAAAAAAACTAAAGACAGAACCAACCTTATTATAAGCTTAAAGGTAAATTGGGAAATGAAGCATTAAGACACAACCTAACTTGATATCTATAGTCAATACAAATTGGCTACTGTATTTAATGCAAACGATAATAAGTGTAAGTGCCCAAAAACCCTTTCTTATACTGGTGAATACAGAAAATGCACATTCTATAAGCATAACAGAATATTCTTTCAAGCATTCGGTAGCATTTCTTTTCTTTTTCTCCCCCTTCCCCTTGTTCTTGATTCCTCTCCATTCTTCAATTTCAAACGGGTACCTGCCTGTGAGATCTATATTGATAGGAATTCAAGAAAGTTTTGATTTACCTCTCATCTTTCTAATCCAATTGAAATTTTAACAACCCACAAATTCTGCATTCAGAATTACTTATTTAAAATAAATTTACAAAGAAAAAAATTGGCATTTTCACTTTGTGAATCAAAGAAAGTTTGAATTTGCCCCCAAAATAATCTTGTATAGATAAGATAGGCTAAGCAAACGAATCCATGACTGTTGATTCTGGTTTAGTTCCACAGATACCTCACCTCAAAGTCTTATCTGGCTGAGCTGCATGCTTGTTTTAGGGGAGCAAATCCTCAGCAGGAGGAGGCAAATACTAAGAGGTGTCCTTCATGGTCTTTGAAGAAGCCAGGAGTACTAGGGTAAGAAAGAATGGAAAAAACAAACAAACAAACCCCTTTGAAAAGGTTTAGTTTGTATGAGGTGCTAAATCAGTAGTAACTTTGGGCCAGGAAAGTGACCTAAGCAATTTTGTTTAGAAGTTATCAAAAAGAATGTGTCTGCTTAGAATTTTATGCTGAGTAGGCAAAAGATGGTTTGGGAAGGTGCGCATTAGTCAATATGCTACTTTTAAATCATGAAGTTATTTATCAGTATCTGAGCTGCTTTTGAACTCTCATGTAGATTTACAGAAATAAAAAGACAAATACAAAATCAGGAACTCTTAAGTTCGACTCCAAGAGGCACCATTTATAGAGAATAGAATGGGAATGATGCTTTTGGAACTGTATAATATGGTAAACTTCTTGAACATTTACAGATTTTCTTGAATATTTACAGTAAATTTCTGCCATAATTTGATATATTTCTGATATAATGTATATCAATCTCCAGTATGGAAATTTTAGAAAAAAAAACTTTAAAACATCCTATTTAATTACTAGACAATCAGCATGTTAATTATATAGAACTGATATCCAGATCTGCAAATATTTAAAGTGACCAAAAATACATATGAGTCTTGCCATAGTTTTAGAACTGATTTTGATATAATTTGACATCCATTATGGATGAAAACTCTCATTAAAATAGAGACAGATATAAAGTTCCATATATATGTGTGTGTCTGTGTATACATATATTTACACAAAATATATGATCATATATACACATGATGTATAATATGTATCTCAAAGTTAACATGTTAAAACACAGGCTCCTGATCATTTCACAAAAATCTTGGTTTATTTACAATCTTCTTCATGTGTGTTAAGTCAACTCCATCCTTTCAGTTTTTCAAACCAGAAAATTTGGAGTCATACTTGACACTCAGAAAATCTTGTTAATTCTTTCAAATAAATTCTGAATGTGACTACTTTTATTGCTACAAGTTTAGTAGCAAGAATGAGACAAACTTAATATTAAAATTATGAAAAGTTATTTATTGATATATTAATAGAATAATCAAGTTACAAATAATTGTTATGTTACCACTTGGGTTCCATAATTTCCCACTATATATAGTACTGCATGTATATACGCATTTGTTTTCTTTTGTAAGTAATAAGTAAGAAAGAATATCTTTGGAAGACTGATGGCGTATTTGTTTGGGATAATAAGCTGATTGGGGAAAACATGGGTGAGGCGTTCTTCTAATTGTATAATTTCTAGTACCTTCTGACTTTTATACCAAGTGAATGTATTACTAACTATTAAAACTAAAATTTTAGAAGACTACAATTATTTAAATAGTACTGCATGTATATACGCATTTGTTTTCTTTTGTAAGTAATAAGTAAGAAAGAATATCTTTGGAAGACTGATGGCGTATTTGTTTGGGATAATAAGCTGATTGGGGAAAACATGGGTGAGGCGTTCTTCTAATTGTATAATTTCTAGTACCTTCTGACTTTTATACCAAGTGAATGTATTACTAACTATTAAAACTAAAATTTTAGAAGACTACAATTATTTAAGGAAATATTTAATTTACATTTCTCTTGGAGGTTACTTTATATGGTACTTTGGATGATAAATATTTTAAGATTTTCATTTTAACCATCAAATAGGTAAAATATCAATTCAACATTATGTAGTATAGATAAAATTATGCTTTGATAACTTTTTATTGCTATCTTTTGTATAAAATGTAGTTAGAAAGTGTAAATAAATTATTTATGTCATTATAAACTATTTTATCTAGTGAAACTTAGATAAAATTAAGAAAATGAAATATACATTTTGTGTTTAAACAAAACAAAAAAAATAACAAAATTCAGGAATTTAACAATAGGTCAAATGATTTTTCAGGGAGAATGATACAGCGAAATACAGCTATAACCAAAAAGGACAAAGTACACAACATATCCTTAAGGGAATAATCCTAGTATTGCAGAGAAAATACAGGACTTCAGAGAATGGTTTCTTTCTGCTTCCTCAGTGATAAAATACTATGATTATGAACAGTAATTAACTCTAAAGCAACATGGAAGTTGGATGGAAAGAACTCTACCTAAAATGTTGAATAATTAAAATGAATGAAATAGGAAGCATGCGCTGGGGATATAAAACGTGCTACTTTAGCAGAGCTATTAACTATTGCATTAGAGCCCCTAAATCATATGCTCTTTTTACCTTCATTGACTTAGGTCAAACTGGATCTTTCCACTAAAGGAGCCAAATGAGCTTAATGTTTCAGCTGGTTGATGCCAATGGCAAAGAGACCTTCAGATGCACTTCGAGAAAGATGTATGATCAAGGAGTAATAAGCTTTTCTCCATTAACGTAACAAGTCAAAATATCACTTAATTTATTTCTGAAAGTTGTTTTTTTTTTTTTTTTTTTTACTGTAACAGATATAGCTCATCACTTAACTTCATTCACCAAACATTATGCACTAGCATTTTGCTATAGTTTTAGGAAGAGAAAGGAAAAGCATTTCAGGGGTGATTCATTGATATTCCTGAAAATAGGATCATTGCTTCAGGATTCAAGTGAATATTGAGGTTAAGGTTTTCTGTTGTTATTTTAACTGCATGTTATACAGATAAATGCTTACAAAATTCACATAAGGCATTTTGAAATTTCAAAAAAGAGACAGAAAGTATAATTGATGCTACCATTGAAGGCCAAAGAGAAGCAATTAAAATGGAGTAAAATACCAGTAAATATTAATGTAATACTACTAAGTATTCTATGACTATCTGTGCTATATATAATTAGGGTCATTTTCTCATATTATAGATTATCTGCATGAGAAAATGCAAATATATAGATGTTATAATCTCTAGATTCTTGGTGCCATACAGAAGAAAAAAACTTATTGTGAGTTCAGTTTTTCAGTCATCTTAATAACATATGGATGCTATGGTATCTTTTTGGTCAAAAACAAGAAGCCTGGGGACACAGAGAAGATAACTGACAAACTTTAGATTGAAATGGTGGGGGGGCTAAATGATTATACC
>SJYX01011765.1:204460-230765 GCA_006410675.1 Oreotragus oreotragus
CAGGACATGGAAGCAACCTAGATGTCCATCAGCAGATGAATGGATAAGAAAGCTGTGGTACATATACACAATGGAGTATTACTCAGCCATTAAAAAGAATACATTTGAATCCGTTCTAATGAGATGAATGTAACTAGAGCCTGTTATACAGAGTGAAGTAAGCCAGAAAGAAAAACACCAATACAGTATACTAATGCATAATTATGGAATTTAGAAAGATGGTAATGATAACCCTGTTTGTGAGACAGCAAAAACGACACAGATGTATAGAACAGTCTTTTGGACAATGTGGGAGAGGGAGTGGGTCAGACGATTTGGGAGAATGGTATTGAAACATGTATAATATCATATATGAAACAAATCACCAGTCCAGGTTCGATGCATGATACAGGATGCTTGGGGCTGGTGCACTAGGATGACTCAGAGGCATGGTACGGGGAGGGAGGAGGGAGGGTGGTTCAGGATGGGGAACACATCTTTTGGACAATGTGGGAGAGGGAGTGGGTCAGACGATTTGGGAGAATGGTATTGAAACATGTATAATATCATATATGAAACAAATCACCAGTCCAGGTTCGATGCATGATACAGGATGCTTGGGGCTGGTGCACTAGGATGACTCAGAGGCATGGTACGGGGAGGGAGGAGGGAGGGTGGTTCAGGATGGGGAACACATGTATACCCATGGTGGATTCATGTTGATGTATGGCAAAATCAATACAGTATTGTAAATTTAAAAAATAAAAGATAATTGAAATTTCAAATAAATGAATAAATAAAATCAAACATGCATATAAAACTAAAAAAAAAAAGTTAATGAGATAGCCATACTGAAAAAAGAAGAGAGACAAAACACCTACATCTAATTTGTTATCCTGAATTAGATCTTCACTTTAGGAAATACTTTCAGGAACAGTTAGGGATGGGTGTGCATATATACTATTCCAGAAAAATATTAAATTCATATTAATATTATATAATTATAGACAGAATGGCAAAGCACCCATGGTAAAACATTAACACTATGAAATCTTGTGGAGGTCTAAATCTGTACTATTTTCTTTTCTGTAAGTTTTATTGCTGTTGAATTGTAATTTGAATATGGTGTATTTGTATTTGAAACTTTATTATGCTTGAAATCACTTGATGTTGTCATAGCATATGATAACCAGTGACTTTTCAACTTCATATTTGTAAAAAGAATACAACGTGTGGCAATGAGGCTAATAAAATAGAAAATGAGTGAAAAAAATAAATTTATGTGACTTCAAAATAAGACAATTTTTCTTTATGTGAACTTTTTTATGTTAGCTTTTCAGCCTTGTACTGTATGTGTAAACCTTATTTTGGAGACTTCCAAATAATTATCACTGATTAAGAGATGGGAATTTTAGTTTCTAAATCATAATGTGTGGGAAGTGTGTGCTTATTTTCCTTGACATTAACAATATCTTAATTCCATCTAAAAAGCTGCCTTAACACAGGTTTAATCTTGTGTATGTGTTATTATTGAAAATGGATATGCCTTTATATTTGATAGAAAATATGACTGTGTTCTGATGAAAGTGACATCTAAAATTAGTTTCCCAGACCCAGTGTGCCCATCGAAACCTCACAGATGGAAGAGGAGAAAAATGTCAAAGAAGCTCATATACTTGGATTTGTTTCTGCTGCCTACATTTGTCTCCTGATACCTGCTTCTTGGCATTGCCTCCAGTGCCTCTAAAGGAAAACATGTTGCAAAATATGTTAGAAAGTTGTATAATATTTTAATACATTTTAAAAAAGGGAATAACTTTCTTTGCTCTCCTATTGCTGACCTCTCCACTCCTATATTCGTCTTCCTCCTTTTTATTGATTCTTCAGGACACTGTAGTGTTTCCTGAGGGACAAAAGCGAAAAGAAACTCCTGGTGCTTTAACAGGTTTAGATACTGCAGGGAATTCCCAGTTCTCACAATCCTTCTTTAAATAGCAGTTCAAGGACTTACTGCTGCAAAGACTGAAGAATGTATTTTAAGCAAAAGCAGCAAGGAAAAACAAGAGGCTGACATCTCTCTGCCCATCACTTGGTAAGGCTGTCTTTCTCTAAAGCAAAGCTTCAGAGCTTCATCTTCTAGTATAAGCCTATGACAAATGACCTCTGTGGTGTTAGTGGCTGGAATTGTTACAGCCTGTAATATCACATAACATAAGGGAAAAATCTGACCCTGAAATAAAAGGATATTTTATTTGTTAGACAACTTTAATTTGGAAGAAACAAATTCAAAAGAAACAGATTAAATAATCTGGTAAAAATTATGATTCATCTTGGATTCATGTATTGTTCAGTGATGATTTCATGTTTACTTTCTATTCTCCATTGTCATGATTCATTTTAAGTGCCAACTTGACTGGGTTAAGAGACACCCAGATAGCAGGTAAGAATTATTTCTGGGTGTGTCTGTGAAGATGCTTCTGGAAGAGATTCACATTCTAATGAGACACTCAGTCAAGAAGATCACCCTCCTCCAGTCCCCAAAGTGAGCAAACATCATCCAACATCTTGAGGGTTTAAAGAGACCAAAAAGGTAGAAGGAGGATGAATTTTCTCTCTCTTTCCTTGAGCTGAGACTTGCTTCTTATCCTGCTGTCTTTCTTGGGTCTTCAGATTCTGGAACTTGTACCAGTGCTTCCTCCCCACTACACCCCATCTGCATTTCTCAAGCCTTCAAATGTGAGCTGAATTATACAGCTGGCTTCCCTGGTTCTCCAGCTCACAGACAGCAGATTGTTGAATTTCTCAGCCCCCACAACTGTAGGAGCCATTCCTATATCAAATCTCCTCACACATATCCATATGTATCCTACTGGTTCTGTTTCTGTGGAGAACTCTGACTAATATATCCATCATTCTCCTCTTTTCTGAGCATTGGATATAAAATCCCTATATATTTATCCATTTTCAATGACACTGCTCTTAAAAAAACTTTGTCAGATTTTGTGGGATATTAATCTCATCCAAATTTCAGTAAAAATACAAGGGTTAACACTAAAACTCCTAGGATATCATATCTTTTTCTGCAATAAAAAATTATTATTAATGTTCTAGGCCAAGTTTAGTAAAAACTAATGTGCTCTTTCAAGAAGCTCAATATTCCAGCATCCTAATAGTTGTGATTTAATCAGGTAGCTTGAAACTGTTGATTTTAATAGATGTTTCTGAACTAAATGCCTTGGGTAACAAAAATCGGAGGAAGAATACTGTAGTGACATAGTGACTGAACTTGAGAAGACTCCAGTCTGCCTAGAGAAACTAAAGAAAAATTGCCATTGTAACAACTGTGAAGTAGGAGGAAACAAGGGGTTCAAAGTTAAATGAGGTTTTTCCTTCTAGAATTGAAAAGCAAGTCAATCCACAAGACAAAAACGGATGGACTTTCTTACAAAATTGCAGGCTCTCCATTATTGTGAAACAACAGATGGACACTCTTCTAGGGGAATCCCACAATAGGTTGGGATTGTACCAGGTGAACTGTAAGTCCCTTCTAATGCTGAGATTCCGCTGTTCTAAGAACCATATGGTGATTGCATTAAAAACAGGATTGAGAGGAAAGAGGCACTGCTAATCCTCCAGTTATCTTCCTCTAGTTATCTTCCAATTTCTCTGTACTGGCTGGTTCCCTGGAAAAGCAGCCTCTCTTTACAACAGAGATGCTAAATTTAATGGGTATGTCTAACCTCATCTATAATCTACTAGCCTATTTCCCCAAGTCCTTTTCTATACTATTGCAGGCATCATTTAAAAGCCATTAATAACTGTACCCATTAACTACATTTTCAAATGTTCTGAGACAGTCTCAGAGATGAAGCATGTGAGGTGTCTGGAGCCTGCAATGGAGAAGAATATGAATTGCACTCAGTTTGTGGCAGAAGGGAAGCACATAGGAGACTATTCCCCAGTTCACTTGGTTTTTACCTGATGATTTACAAGGTATGTAAATTAGGAGACAACCACAGAAGGTACATTTAATGACATCTTAATGCATCATGGAATTTACGACAAGGCATGAATAGCTTGTGCACTCAACCATTGGAAGCAGATGCTGCAGTAATTCTACTTCATACGTAGAAGCAAAGTAAAGCATATTGTTTTTTGTACAAATGTTTATTAAACATTAATAAGAATAATATGCACCATTCAATGCTGAACATATAATCTGAAACCCTTTCCTATAAATATTTATAAAGAAGACATTTTGGTTTTAAACGTAAATTGATTTTTAAGCCTAGATTCTGAGATTCTATATTTTTTCCCCCTTGTCTGGGTATATATTTAACTAGAGTAAGACTAACTGACTCATAGAACAGCACTACTTTTTACTGTACCCACTTAGTGAGAGCCTAAAGAGATTGCTTTGAATTAATTCATAAAACATATTCTGTATTACAACAGCTAGTCATTTGGAAATGGAACTTTTACTGTTGTGCTAGATGGTAACTACTTACTGTGTTACAAAGAATTAATGAACTTCATTAGGTTCAAGGAAGTACAGTTTCTAAATTACATGGTAATATTTTATATGTATAATACAAATAATTTTTAAAATGCCTTTACCATAAATACCTCAAATATTGGCTTGTTTATTCACAATGACCAATAAGAGATATTAAAGGAGCTAGAATATATTTAAGAGAAAAATCTACATTCCAATATTATATAAATTTGATTTACTCTGCAAAACGTTGTAGTTCCTTACTGCTAACTACAGGAAGTTAGTTAGTTAGTTAGTTCAGTCACTCAGTCATGTCCGACTCTTTGGGACCCCATGAACCGCAGCACGCCAGGCCTCCCTGTCCATCACCACCTCCCGGAGTTCACTCAGATTCACATCCATCGAGTCAGTGATGCCATCCAGCTATCTCATCCTCTGTCGGCCCCTTCTCCTCCTGCCCCCAATCCCTCCCAGCATCAGAGTCTTTTCCAGTGAGTCAACTCTTCACATGAGGTGGCCAAAGTACTGGAGTTTCAGCTTTAGCATCATTCCTTCCAAAGAAATCCCAGGGCTGATCTCCTTCAGAATGGACTGGTTGGATCTCCTTGCAGTCCAAGGGACTCTCGAGTCTTCTCCAGCACCACAGTTCAAAAGCATCAATTCTTTGGCGCTCAGCCTCTCTTCACAGTCCAACTCTCACATGCATACATGACCACAGGAAAAACTATAGCCTGTTATTTTCTTTCTGACAGTATCTCTTCTATCTGCAATTATCTTATGCTTCTTCTAGTGATTTTTACTAGCCATTGTTAGGTTTTGTTTGTTTCTTTCCCTCCTCTTAGCAGGGGAACCATTTCTTCCAATTATGAGTCCTAACTGCTAATTGCTCCTCAGCACTGCAGTTTTGTCCATCCTTGGCTTCCTAAGTTCAGTTGAAAATGTCAAGATTATAAAGTGAATCATTTTCATAACTTTATTTGTATAAGTATATAAATAATGAGTGAGTTTTACATGCCAAAGTTAGCTTTCCTAAGCAACACAGTGAACTTATTGAAAAGTACCAGGAAAAATGTGAGCCTTGGGAAAAGTAAAAAAGACTTCATGATATAAAGACTATCCCACAGCAACAAAGCAGAGAAAGAACAGATTGAAGGTGGTTAGGAGATATGCATGTGAGTGATTTTCAAATTAATGCAGAATTTGCCTCATTAGTATCACTTAAATCCCTCTAACCCTTTGAACACAATATGATTGGTCATTTAAACCAATCCTGGACACATTTTATCACAGTATAATGACATCTCTAATCCACTCTCTCCTGTATTATCATTTAAAAGTAGGTGTTAGGGTTTGTTACCTCTTCTCTGACCTTTGTGTTTGTTTTGGATCTTCAAATGTTGATATGTACACTGGATGTCCAAATCCAAAGAAATCAAGTATCATAAAACTATGCCACAGCGGGATATTTAAAAAACTATTTCTGACCCACCGTTGTCCTCAATTTATGACTACCATAAATTGAGACATGGTAAAAAAGGTTTGGTGAATTTTTTTCTTTTTTATTGCCATGCATCTAGTATATATTATGAATTTAAAGATTTTAACAAATTTTATTGCAATTTCATCTAGAATACCTTTGTGATATAAATTCAACCCTAAAGTAAATGCTTGTAAGAATACAGTAGTAAACAATTATCTAAGTCATTGGTACTTAAGCAGATATTTGTTCTAATTGGAATAAATTAGACTAAAGTGAATACTGGGAGGGATTGAGGGCAGGAGGAGAAGGGGACATCAGAGGATGAGATGGCTGAATGGCATCACTGACTTGATGGATGTGAGTCTAAGTAAACTCCGGGAGCTGGTGATGGTCAGGGAGGCCTGGCATGCTCCTGGCATGCTTCATGGGGTCACAAAAAGTCGGACACAACTGAGTGACTGAACTGAACTGAATTTGTGTTAGAAAGTAACAAAGGTTGTTTTAAATCGTCAATTGATATTGTAAAATAAAGCTTTCCCAAATATTTGAGTTTTACCCATTTCACATACCTTGTCTTGCAGTGGGAAGAGAAAGTACAGTAAATAACGAATATGGCAATCCACTCCAGTACTATTGCCTGGAAGATCTCATGGACAGAGGAGCCTGGTAGGCTACAGTCCACGGGGTCGCAAAGAGTCGGACACGACTGAGCGACTTCACTTCACTTCAGAGACAGAGATTATGGTTTAAATAAATGTTAAAGGCTAGGATAGCAGTATTCCTGAGTCCAACTATGGTCTATATTTATCCAATGAAACTATAAGTGTCTTTCTTTTAAGGTTTTACTGTTAATTCCCTCATTCGACTCCATTTCCACAACATTACCAGGAAGCTGGTCTGGTTTATTGCCTAGGTTCAAACCCCATGTCAATGCCTGCTTAGTCACACACACTGGATCATGGGACTCCCACAGTTATTAAAGTACGATTCTTTTCTCTACTACCTTCATCACCATTTATGATCTGGGATGAAAAACATTCCTGTCCTCTAGCTCTTGTCCCCCAACAATTCCTGAGAATGTCCTCTCTCTGCTATTCATACTTGGATTCTGGGGGAAAAAAAAAAANCACAGTATAATGACATCTCTAATCCACTCTCTCCTGTATTATCATTTAAAAGTAGGTGTTAGGGTTTGTTACCTCTTCTCTGACCTTTGTGTTTGTTTTGGATCTTCAAATGTTGATATGTACACTGGATGTCCAAATCCAAAGAAATCAAGTATCATAAAACTATGCCACAGCGGGATATTTAAAAAACTATTTCTGACCCACCGTTGTCCTCAATTTATGACTACCATAAATTGAGACATGGTAAAAAAGGTTTGGTGAATTTTTTTCTTTTTTATTGCCATGCATCTAGTATATATTATGAATTTAAAGATTTTAACAAATTTTATTGCAATTTCATCTAGAATACCTTTGTGATATAAATTCAACCCTAAAGTAAATGCTTGTAAGAATACAGTAGTAAACAATTATCTAAGTCATTGGTACTTAAGCAGATATTTGTTCTAATTGGAATAAATTAGACTAAAGTGAATACTGGGAGGGATTGAGGGCAGGAGGAGAAGGGGACATCAGAGGATGAGATGGCTGAATGGCATCACTGACTTGATGGATGTGAGTCTAAGTAAACTCCGGGAGCTGGTGATGGTCAGGGAGGCCTGGCATGCTCCTGGCATGCTTCATGGGGTCACAAAAAGTCGGACACAACTGAGTGACTGAACTGAACTGAATTTGTGTTAGAAAGTAACAAAGGTTGTTTTAAATCGTCAATTGATATTGTAAAATAAAGCTTTCCCAAATATTTGAGTTTTACCCATTTCACATACCTTGTCTTGCAGTGGGAAGAGAAAGTACAGTAAATAACGAATATGGCAATCCACTCCAGTACTATTGCCTGGAAGATCTCATGGACAGAGGAGCCTGGTAGGCTACAGTCCACGGGGTCGCAAAGAGTCGGACACGACTGAGCGACTTCACTTCACTTCAGAGACAGAGATTATGGTTTAAATAAATGTTAAAGGCTAGGATAGCAGTATTCCTGAGTCCAACTATGGTCTATATTTATCCAATGAAACTATAAGTGTCTTTCTTTTAAGGTTTTACTGTTAATTCCCTCATTCGACTCCATTTCCACAACATTACCAGGAAGCTGGTCTGGTTTATTGCCTAGGTTCAAACCCCATGTCAGTGCCTGCTTAGTCACACACACTGGATCATGGGACTCCCACAGTTATTAAAGTACGATTCTTTTCTCTACTACCTTCATCACCATTTATGATCTGGGATGAAAAACATTCCTGTCCTCTAGCTCTTGTCCCCCAACAATTCCTGAGAATGTCCTCTCTCTGCTATTCATACTTGGATTCTGGGGGAAAAAAAAAAAGATGGCAACAGTAGCTCTGGGAGGAGAACATACAATTTTACACATTCTAATGCATTTAATATTACCAAACCAAATGTGGAGAGATCAGAGAAAAGGCTTTGGGAGGCTAAATATTTTGCCCAAAGTCACATAACTATGAAATGATATGGCTGGTGTTTCTGGACCAGTTTTTCATTTCAAAGCCCCCTTTCGCCCTACTGGATCACAGTCCTGGCAACAAGCATGACCAGTGACTAAGTACGTCTTACATGCAAATAAACCTCTGACATTTTCACAAGACCATTATCTACCATAATTTCTCTTTCCAGAAATTATCAGGGCATTATAACATTTAATTTATGAATAGATTATGAACTAAGTTTGACATCTTCAATTAGTCTTGGAAATTAGCTATTTAATGGAAACTTGAAATATGTATACTATCATGTAAGAAATGAATTGCCAGTCTATGTTCAATGCAGGATGCAGGATGCTTGGGGCTGGTGTATGGGGATGATCTGGAGGGATGATGTGGGCTGGGAGGTGGGAGGGGGGTTCATATTTGGGAGTTCGTGTAAAAAAATAAATAAATACCAAAAAAAACACAAAAACACAAAGTTAGTTTTAAATGGTTATTTTTGAATGATGAACCCCCCAAAATCAGAGTTCTGTGGCAAAGTTCTTAACCAATTACTTCCCTGAGAGTTTATTTTCTCTCAAATTTTACCTTTAGACTTGACATTTGGCATGTGAATAGGAGCTTGAAAGACAGAATAAGCTGGAGGTAATAAAGGAATAAATGATTCTAGGAAAAGGCTTGCGGAAATGTCAAACTCAGGTTATAGATTATTGGGACTGCTATTGATGTAACTTATTTTCCTGGATACACCCTTTGACATGTTTTCATAAATATTTTCTTTGTTTCTCCAAGTGAATTTCAAACTCCTGAAGCTTGGAGGGCAGATAAAGTGCTTTATTAGCCATATACCCCAGGTCTCACATTCACTTGCTGCTTAGTAAATATTTCCTGAATAAATGAATATAAATGAATCTACTTTAACTTTTGTATATGTCACATCATATTTGCTTGACTATGCACTGTCAATTGTCTTTGAATCATGAATATAAGGAAAAATAATAAAATCTATGCAGCAAAGATATATTAATCAGAAGAAAATCCTTTAAAAATACGTCTATCAGTTGGCATGTATATGTGTAAGAGGATGTGGATTTCAAGTATGTATATATGTTGGCGTTTGTATTCTTATCTTCCACACAGTGGGTTTTCAAATGTACAATTTTTTATCTTTTTGGTAACTCACTTGATTGAACAACATTCACATTATGCTTATCTAACTCTGTACTATAGAAACTTGAGAAGAAAGCATTCAGATGCTGTTTCATCATATCAATGGCTGATTAAGGTGACAAATGTGGTGAGAAGCTATCAGAAATACTGGGCTCTGATATTGCTGATGGTAACAGAAGTAAGGCCATTACCTTGGAGCAGGGACTAGAAGCTTCAAGTGTGGAAATGCTTGAATTTTATTATTGCATCACTGTTAAACAACATTTATTTTTGAAATTATAACCACTGACTACTGTTTTACATCGAAACAACATTTTTTAAAATTTTGATAAGCACTATTTATTGGAAATGCATTATACTTTTATAATCAGCCAGGCTAGGGACTTTTGATTCTGGATTAAAAATGGGATAAATTCAATTCTCCTTATCGCTCCTGATGAGTACAGTTAAAAACTCTGGAGATTAGAAAACCATGGAAGGTGGAGAGAAGAGGGCAGACAAGTAGAGATCTTGGGGACCATGAAACAACTCAGTGACGTTCTCAGAGTCTTCTTTTTACCTCATATATCCAGGACTGGGAGCTAAGACCAGAAACTTGGAAACACCAAAGGGAGCATATCAAAAAACAAATAAAACAATACACAGTCATGCTCTAGTCAAAGGACAAGGAAAAGGTCAAAATAGGAAGAGAGAAAACTTTTAGTCAATAACGTTCCTATCCCAGCCAAACAGCACCAATAAAAGACATGCCTCAACTCACCCCTGCTAGTAAAAGCCGAGTGAGGTTATGTAGGTGTTCCTCAACACTGTAATGAGCACTACCCCTCATACTCCTCTCCTACCCCCTCCACTTCCCCACCAGGTGGGGATCAGGCAAGACTGAGTGGGAAGCTGGGCCTTTCATCCCTGCCTGGTGGTACTGAGCTTCCTGCCCTCATGGTGTTGGTTCTCCTCAAGGAGAACCTAGACTCCCATGCCAGGCTGCACACACTCTTCCTCTCTGACACAGTGTCAGAGGAGACCTGAATAAACAAGATTTAAATAAGATACAGCGCCTTACTATATAATACCCAAAATGCCATTCAAAAGTCACTTTCACACTAAAAGCAATGATACTATCAGCTTGAATGAAAAAAGGCCATTACAGATGCTAACACTGAGATAACACAAGTTATCTGACAAAGATTTTAAAGCAGCCATCATAAAAAGGCTTCAAAGAGAAATTATGTACTTGGTGCTGCTCAGTCACTACAGATGTGTCTGACTCTTTGAGACCCAATGGACCATAGACCTCTAGGCTCCTCTGTCAATGGGATTCTCCAGGCAAGGCTACTTGAGTGGGTTGCCTTACACTCCTCCAGGGGATCTTTCCCACCCAGGGACTGAAACCTCATATTCTGTATTGTAGGAAGATTCTTTACTGCTGAGCCACTGGAGAAGCCTTTATGTACTTAGTAAGAACATATTACAAAATAAAAAGCATAGAAAAAGAAATATAAACTATAAATAGTAAACAAAGTTTAGAACAAAAAATAAGATAATAACAGCAACAAAATCATCAGTGAATGTGCTCAAGAACATAATGTAAAGGGCAGAGGAAGATTCAGTGAATTTGAAGATGTTGTTCAGTTGCACAGTCTTGTCCAACTCTTTGCAAACCCATGGACTGAAACGCCGCAGGTCTCCCTGTCTTATCTCCCAAAGTTTGCCCAAATTCATGTCCATTGCATCAGTGATGTCATCCAGCCATCTCATCCTCTGATGCCCTCTTCTCCTTCTGCCCTCAATCTCTCCCAGCATCAGGGATTTTTCCAATGAGTCATCTGTTTGCATCAGCTGACCAAAATCTGGAGTTTCAGCTTAAGCATCAGTCCTTCTAATGAGTATTCAGGGTTTATTTCTCTTAAGATTGACTGGTTTGATCTCTTTTCTGTCCAAGGACTCTAAGGAGTCTTCTCTAGCACTACAGGTTGAAGGCATCAATTCTTAGGTGCTCTGCCTTCTTTACGGTCTAGCTCTCACAACCATACGTGTCCAATGTGAAGACCATAGCCTTGACTATATGGCTCTTTGCTGGTAGAATAATGCCTCTGCTTTTCAACACACTGTCTAGGTTTGTCATAGCTTTCCTGCCAAGAAGTGATTGTCTTCTGATTTCATGGCTGTAGTCACCATCTGCAGTGATTGTAGAGCCCAAGAAGAGATCTGTTATTATTTCCACCTTTTCCCTCTCTATTTGCCATGAAGTAATGGGGCCAGATACCATGATCTTAGTTTTTTTTTAGTATTTAGTTTTAAGCCAGCTTGTTCACTTTCCTTCACCCTCATCAAGAGGCTCTTTAGTTCCTCTTCACTTTCTTCCATTAGAGTGGTATCATATGCATATCTGAGGTTATTGAACTTGAAGATAGATCAATATAAATTACTTAATATAAACAAGAGAGAAAAAATGAGTTGAAAAACAAAGTAAGCAAGCTCTGAGATTATGTGGGACTATAACAAAATATATGATACTCATATTACTGTTTTCTCAGAAACAGAATTGAAAAAAGATGTGGCTGAAAGTTTATTCAGAGAAATAATGGCTGAAAAAATTTCCAAATTCAACAAAAATAACAAACTTTTGAATTAAAGAAGCTGAGTGAACCATAAACTATATAAACATAAAGAGTGTCATGTCAAAATTAATTATAACTTAATTTTTGAAGACTAAAATAAAATATTGAAAAAAGCATAGGAAAAATAATATCTTACATACATTGCTGCTGCTGCTAAGTTGCATCAGTCGTGTCCGACTCTGTGCGATCCCATAGACAGCAGCCCATCAGGCTCCCCCATCCCTGAGATTCTCCAGGCAAGAACGCTGGAGTGGGTTGCCATTTCCTTCTCCAATGCACTAAAGTGAAAAGTGAAAGGGAAGTTGCTCAGTCTTGTCCAACCCTCAGCGACCCCATGGACTGCAGCATACCAGGCTCCTCCGTCCATGGAATTTTCCAGGCAAGAGTACTGGAGTGGGGTGTCATTGCCTTCTCTATTACATACATTAGAAAAACAATTAGAATGCTCTAGACTTCTATGTCCAATTAAATATCCTTCAGGATAAATCAAAATATTCTCAAGAGAATCAAAACTATGAGAATGTGTCATCAGCACATCTGCCCTAAAAGGATGGGTAAAAGTAGCTCTTGAAGCAGAATGAGGACAATTAAAATTGATAGTAATAGAAACAACAACTCTTAGACCATAAGGAAAGAACCACAGAAGGAAAAAGAAATATGGACAAATACCACACATTTTCCTTCTCCTGATGAATTTCTAAATTGTGCTTGTTGGCTGAAGCAAACTTATTCCTTTTTTTGATGTGGTTCTCTATGTAAAGGAAATATTTAAGACCAGCTATTGTAAATTGAAAAAGGATTTAAAAGAAGGTAAAGCTTCTTTCTGGTGATGAAATTGTTCTTCATCTTGATTTTGGTGGCTGTTATACAAATACATACATGTGATAAAATGACATAAAACTATATCATACATTATGCCAATCAATTTCCTGATTTTGATATTGTACTACAGATATGTAAAATGTTACTGTTAGGGAAAAGAGTGAGGATACATGGGATGTTTCTGTACTGTTTTTGCCACATCCTGTGAATCTAAAATTATTACCAAAAGACAGTTAAAAAAGACAGGCTGTCAATGTATTTATATATATATATACATACACACATGTATACATATATATATAATATATATATATATATATATATATATTTGTCTTTGAAAAATAAACACATTCCATATTCTGTACACAAAGACCTGTTCAGAACAGGTCACTCAATCTGGCTCACATCCAAACTTGGTCCTGATCCAATACTGGATCTTTAAAGGTGAAAGACTGGATCAAAAGAAAATTCTACAGGACTTCCCTGGTGGTCCAGTGGTTAAGAATCTGCCTGCCAATGTAGGGGACGCAGGTTCTAGCTCTGGTCTGGGAAGATTCCACAAGCTGCGGGGAAGCTAAGCCCATGCACCCCAACTACCGAGCCTGTGCTCTAGAGTTCACGAGCCACAACTACTCCACAACTACTCAGCATGATTTCCACAACTACTGAAGCCTCTGCTCCCTGTTAACCCATGCGCTTCAATAAGAAAAGTCACTGCAATAAGTCTGTGTACCACAACTAGAGAGTAGCCCCTGTTCACTGCATGCAGCAATGAAGACCCAGCACAGCCAAAAATAAAATAAACAAATAATATTAAAAAAGGAAGTTCTAAAGAAATATCTGTTATTAATATAAAGTGAGAGTGATAGTCATTTAGTTGTGTCTGACTCTCTACAACCCTATGAAATGTAATCTGCCAGGCTCCTCTGTCCACGGGATTCTCCAGGTAGGAATACTGGAGTGGGTTGCCATGCCCTCCTCCAGGAAATCTTCCTGACTCAGGGATCAAGCGTCAGTCTCCTGCATTGCAGGTGGATTCTTTATCATCTGAGCTACCTGGGAAGCTCATTATTAATACAAGGATTCTTCCTAATAGTTTTTTTAATACCTACCATGTGCCATGTACATTAAATATACCATCTCATTAAACTTCACAACAGCACTGCAATGTGAATATTATTTTGTCTCTCTTTTATTCAGAGATAAAGATAAAGCTTAAAATATTTAAATAACATATCCAGGATTATCTATCTAGTTAGTGGCCAAAGGCAATATTTAAACTTAAACTGTATCAGGAAGCCTATAACCAGGAAAACAAACCATATTATGTATTTCAAATAGAAAATAATTTAACATAGGGAATTAGTTATGCAGGTTTGAAAATAGAAAGGAACAAAAATGGACTGTGTACTAATTCAGAAATTAGAAACCGTGAGAAGCCACTATTATCTGAAGGGGTGCAGAATACAAGGGTAGAAATGTTAGTACCAGACCCTGGCACACAGGAAAGACCCCCACCTTTGTGGCCAATGCTCCAGAAGCAGTGCCGCCATAAGAAAAAGAGCTAGAGTGAAAGTGGGTGTGAGGGAGTATGAGAGCAAGAGGAGGGACAGGGAGACAGAGACAGAAAGACGCAGAAAGGGGATTATGGTTGTTTTTTACCTGCCAGCAGTGCCTCCTATGGGGCACACACAAAGAGATTCCATCTGGAAAAATACCCTGGGAGACAGTTTGCAGACCTCCAGTGTAGATGGGTGACGGGATAGAACAAAGGGTTGAAGCAATAACAAAAAAATGGCATAGAATGATTTTTTTTAAAGTTATAATATTTATGGTGGAATATGCTGCCTGCAAACAAGAGACTACGTACAAATATCTAAAATCTGAAATCTAAAGGTCAAATTCATTTGTTATATTTTCTAAGATTTTTAAAATGATGTAAGTAGTATATAATTTAATCTTTTTTCTTCCTTTCCACCAGCCTTCCAGAAACGCAAAGATATACAATTTCACTTTTATATTTAAACAGTTGTGTACCTTTTTTTTTTAACATTAAGAAATAGCTCTAAACTTTGACATAATCCAAAGATAAAAAGTGCTGACTGGCTTCACTTTCCTTTCATAGATCCCCGGTTAGTATTCAAAGTGCTAGTAAGGCCAAGGTCTCAGGTATATTTCTTTAATGTGCCCGTTAGCATCACTGCCCTTGTGCCCATAGATGATCTGTAAAGTTATTTAAATGTGTTAACAGATGCTACTGTTCGCTGGAAATACCCTGGGAATGGATGGGTCACTGCAAAATTCACTTGGTAGTGTTGGTAGAAGCTGTTATGCCTGCAGATTAGTAAATATTTAAACATCAAGAAAATACACTCCTCTTTTGTGTATTGGCATTCAATGAGAAAAAAAAAAAAGAATTCTAGTTATTTTCTAGGGGCAAAAAGTTCTTTTTAAAAAGCTGACTCTCAGAGATGTCAATGAGGTTTAACCAATGGACTCTTGTCCCCACCCTCTTCCCCTTCCCCCCATATATGTTGTTGTCTTTGGAACCAACACTGAATGAAAGTAAAACAGCTTTGTAATTACTGGGTTTCTTCTATAAAAAGTCAGTGTTGTCAGGATACAGTTTAGATTTTGAGATAATTCTACATGAAAAGAATGAGGTGTATTAGAGAAGGATTTTACACTTGGGAAGTGCACGGTAATTATTTATATAAATCACTAACAAGCAGAAACTAAACGGACAAAAAAATGCTTGCATCTCCAGTGGCATAAAGGAAAGAAAGAGAAAGAGAAGTTTATTTTAGTACCATAACACTTAACATGTCAGATATATGAGAAGTAATAAATGAAGATAATTTGATAGAAGAAANTAATTATTTATATAAATCACTAACAAGCAGAAACTAAACGGACAAAAAAATGCTTGCATCTCCAGTGGCATAAAGGAAAGAAAGAGAAAGAGAAGTTTATTTTAGTACCATAACACTTAACATGTCAGATATATGAGAAGTAATAAATGAAGATAATTTGATAGAAGAAAAGCTTTTCTCTGACTTTCATTTTTATTTTTATGAGCTAATTTCTATTGAGGTATAATTAATATGTAACTTTTATTTCAGCTGAACAAAAGGATGATTCAATATTTTCATATAGTGTGAAATGCTCACCACAATGTCTTGTTAACATCCATCACTATACATAGAATTTTTTTCTTGTGGTGAGCACTTTTAAGATACTTTCTTAAGAACTTTCAAATATGCAAAAAACTTTGTGGAATATATAATACATTATTATTAACACAGTTGTCATGTTGTACACTACATCCCATGACTTATTTACTCTATACCTAGAAGTTTGTACCTTTTGACTCCCTTCACCCATTTCTCTACTCCTCATCCTCCCACCTCTGGCAACCACCAATCTGTTCTCTGTATTTATGAGCTTTTTAAAAAGATTCCATGTATAACAATCTTATGATATTTGTCTTTCCTTATCTGACTAATTTCACTTAGCATAATGCCTTCGGTCTCCAACTGTGTTATCATAGATGGCAAGATTTCATTCTTTTTGATGGCTCAATAGCATTCAAATACACACACATATATATATGTAACTGTGCTATAAATGGTTGTGAGATATATATATATATCATTATGTTTTCTTTATCCATTTATTCACTGATAGACAGGTTGTTTCCATTCTGACTTCTACTTTTAAAACTATGTTGCTCAAATGGTGATGGTGACAATATGTAATGGGAGATTTAATTTTAATTATATCATTTTAGACTGACTTTGATCTTGTTAATATGAGAACTTGAGCAACATCTCACCAGCAACTTGAGAGTAGGTGAGTGATTTCCATAGTATCAATTAGTAAGTCATAAAATAATTGTAATGACTCAGTAGACCTGGTACATCATTTTGGAAAGTGCATAATTTTGGAAATTGCATAAAATATGATAGAACAAGACAAGATGGGATAAGATAACATAGGATGGAATGGAGAAAAAAATATAGAATCCAAATGGATCAGGAGGTGAATAATATTTGGTGAAATGCTTACTTTGGTTGTATATATAAATATACATATATACATATCTGTGTGTGTTCTGGGACATATTAAATGAGCTGCTCATCATAAATTGTGGTCAAAAATATTTTAATCTGAAAAATACAGTGAAAGAGATCTAACTGAAATAATTTTATAATTCCTTGTTATTTACACTAGTCAAACCAGTCTTGCTAATTTTCTTCCTTCGTTAGATGAAGGTAAAAGAAGGGTAAACTTGATGCCTTAAAATGCTGCTGCTGCTGCTAAGTCGCTTTAGTCATGTCCAACTCTGTGTGATCCCATAGATGGCAGCCCGCCAGGCTCCTCCGTCCCTGGGATTCTCCTAATTCCTCATAAAAATATCAATTTTGACTTGAGCAATTCTTTCTGTCATCATTTTACTATAGATAAAAGTAAGAATTTGAACCTGTTTCAACATTTTTCATCACCTGTAGGATTACTGTTACTCCAAATCACATAGGTCCAAATCACAAACCCATAGATCTGAAACTTCTTTTATGTGGTGATATTAGTTTTTAGACTGTCTTTATATCTAATTGTACAATTCATTCATTACTGGATATTTAGGATATGATAGGAATGGAAAGAACAGTTTTGATTGTTCTAGAAAGTAGAAGACTGAATAATACTGATGTATTGTAGTTTGTGAGTTGTCATGTTTTGCCAACTTGACTGTGGTAAGCAGACTTGAAGATGGCCTCCCAATACTTCCCACTTCCTAGTGTTCACAATCTTATTAATCCTGTCTCCTTTAGTAATGATTCTTACTAATAGACTATAGAAACGTTGGGGGATACTACATCATATTACAAAGACTGTGACTTCTGTATTGTTGGGAGATTTGCAGTATTGCTTTCTCAGCTTGCACAATTTGATGAAGAAAGTTGCCATGTGGAAGAGGTCCACATGAGATGGTCTCCAGACAATAGCCAGCAGAGAACTGAGGCCCTCATCTCTCCAGGAACCATTCAAAGGGAACTAAATGTTGCCAAAAATGAAACATTCAGAAGCAGATTCTTCTCCAGTTGAACCTTCAGATGAGACCTCCCACTCTTGCCAGTAACTTGATCATGGCTTTTGGAGAGATTCTTAAGGAGAAGACCCATTAATGCCATATCTAAATTCTTGACCCATAGAAATTGTTAATTTTAGGGTTAATGTGTTATACAGAGCCATGATAATTAATGAACTGGCATATACTGTGGTTCTCAAACATGGGTTATTTGGCACTGGCTGGAAATACATTTGGTTTTCATGATTTAAGGGGTGCTACTTGGATCTAGGTGGTAGAGGCTAAAGATGCTGGTAAATACAGGAGAGTCCCCTAACAGAGAAGTTTCTGACAACAAATGTCAATAGTGCTGAAGTTGAGAAATCTTGGTGTAAACCATATTACAATAACTTTAGACTGTTGATTTTAGATCTCATTTTCCACCTATTTCTAGTATCTACTACTTAAAACGAAATTGTTTTTAAATACATTTCTGGGAATCTTGTAAAATCATTGGAATTTCATTCATTTCTGAAACATTTCTACATTTTTCCTTAGCAATGTCAGAACAAAGAAAGTATGAAGTATATCTCCATTAAAATACTTTATTAATCCTAGAGCTATGTCCATTCTGAAACACATAGGCAAGCTAGAAGCTGATAATAAAGCATCTAAATGAGGCAGAGAAATTTTACATCATACTAATCTCACTAAGGTAATACCTGAACAGCCAAATTTATCTTTCTCTATATTTGGTAAGTTTGCTCCCCCTCAGGCTAAGGCTCATTATGCCAAGTTTTATCTTACACTGAAATGGTTGATGTACGATGAAAGGAGATCCTAAAATCCTGGTGGGCGTGCCTGTAACTTTTCACACTTAAACTAAAGTGCTTCATGAATAAATCTATGAAGTTGTCACAGAGAGAGGCATACATTTTTCCACAAATGGAACTGTAAGCAACCAGTACATACTGTGAATAGCTAGTATGTTTCATTTATGACCTGTCCTATTAGAGAAATAGCATAATTTGTATTGCACACAATTGATATATTTCCAGGATATAAAAACAACCTGAATAGTAATATAATAAGTACTGATATAACTGTGTTTCTGCCTTATTCAGAGCAATAATATAATTACCGTTTTTTTAAAAAGGAAACAAGAGTGACAACTGATAGTCCATTGAAGAAATAGCTCCTCACACTAAAGCCAAGAATTGTATTGCTAAAAGTTACCGTAAGCACATGGTACCAGGTAGCCATGCTCCATCACTGTCAAATAAGCGATAGAACCCTTTAGTCTTGAAAGCATATACAACACTTCACTTTTGCCAGCATAGATCAGGAGATACTGGTTAAGCACACAGCTGTCAAGGTCTATCCTTCAATCATATTCCTGTCCTAAATGTATTATCTAGGCTAAAGAGAGCTAACTGAAAGGCTGGTTCAAGCCCACACTGTGGTTTTGACCATGATCATGAGAAATTATGATTGATCAGCACAGACTTCAAAAGGGGTTAAAATATACAACGTGTGAAATGAAAGATATAGGCTCAGTATCCCTTCTGTTCACTATTCAAAAACTCTAATGGCTCCTTATCCTCTACAAAAAAGCTTAGACTCTGTCTGACATTTAATGGTTTCCTTCCAACTACTTTTTAAAAAATTTGTTTTTAATACTTCCCATCTTGAAGTCTTTACTTTTGTTAAATTGAATCAGACCCCTTTCTCCTTCTTATGACTGTGTCACAGCTTATGGGGTTCTCTAAACCTTAACTAATATTTTCTCTTCCTGCACAAATTGTAATCATCCTCAAAAGTCTAGGTGATATACTACTTCTTCAAGGCTGGTTCAAGCCCACACTGTGGTTTTGACCATGATCATGAGAAATTATGATTGATCAGCACAGACTTGAAAAGGGGTTAAAATATACAACATGTGAAATGAAAGATATAGGCTCAGTATCCCTTCTGTTCACTCTTCAAAAACTCTAATGGCTCCTTATCCTCTACAAAAAAGTTTAGACTCTGTCTGACATTTAATGGTTTCCTTCCAACTACTTTTTAAAAAATTTGTTTTTAGTACTTTCCATCTTGAAGTCTTTACTTCTGTTAAATTGAATCAGACTCCTTTCCCCTTCTTATGACTGTGTCACAGCTTATGGTGATCTCTAAACTATAAATATAGTTATATTTTCTCTTCCTGCACAAATTGTAATCATCCTCAAAAGTCTAGGTGATATATTACTTCTTCAATGATGTCTTCTTAGATCTATAGGAAGAAGATAGTTCTTTCCTTCCTCTAATAACATAAAATGCAATTTATATATATGTTTCAGTTCTTATTTTGCATTTAATTGCATTTCTGAATTACCTTTGTATTTCTCCAATGCACAATGTCTGCATATTATATACATATGTAATTGCCTGACCTAGATCCTAGTGAAATCTAAAGCACTTAAATTAGCAAATTCACATTTTTATTGCCTAATTATTAAAACTATATTTCTTGTATGACTAGTTCGACTTGACTATTCCTGAGTATATCTTTCACTTTACAAAAAAGAATACAAAACTGACAGAGAGTAGTATTTACACGGTAATTTATTAATTAAGTGATTTATAGAAAGTCCCTCAAAATCTTATATTAAACTTTAGTCTGGCACTACTACTAAATAAATGTACTGATATTCCTTATTTCTTTCCTTGGTAAAGGAAGATGATCTAATTCATCTCAAACATAATGTTTGAAGAAATCTAAACCACTTAAATTTGTAAATTCACATTTTTATTGCCTAATTATTAAAACTATATTTCTTGTATGACTAGTCTGACTTGACTATTCCTGAGTATATCTTTCACTTTACAGAAAAAGAATACAAAACTGACAGAGAGTAGTATTTACATGGTAATTTATTAATTAAGTGATTTATAGAAAATCCCTCAATATCTTATATCAAACTTTAGTATGGCACTACTACTAAACAAACATACTGATATTCCTTATTTCTTTCCTTGGTAAAGGAAGATGATCTAATTCATCTCAAACATAATGTTTGAAATTCTAAACTTACACTGGAATGAAAGTTTCTTTTCTAGGACACAGGAAAGGCAATGTGGTTAGTGTGCAATTGCTATAATGTGAGGAAAATACAATGGCGTTTAATTAAGCAGGTTTAGTAACTAAAATTTTAATACAGTTCTAGCTTATAAGCTTTAATGTGTGTTTTGTGTGATGAAATCATAGTACATCCCAAGATTTATTTGGCTTGACTTTGATGCCTATAACAGAAGGAAGCTGAATGACTTAGAGAGAAGNGCTAGGACAGGAAAGGCAATGTGGTTAGTGTGCAATTGCTATAATGTGAGGAAAATACAATGGTGTTTAATTAAGCAGGTTTAGTAACTAAAATTTTAATACAGTTCTAGCTTATAAGCCTTAATGTGTGCTTTGTTTGATGAAATCATAGTACATCCCGAGATTTATTTGGCTCGACTTTGCTGCCTATAACAGAAGGAAGCTGAATGACTTACAGAGAAGAATAAACAACTCTCCTTATTGTATACCATGTTTATTTATGGCATATTTGGGTTATAATAAAAGTTAGGCAAATTAGTATCTATCCTGAAGAATAAGATGTGAGAAGCTAACAAGGAAGATAAAAGGAAGAGAATATAAACACAGATCAGATAATTATGCTTTCTCATTAACTCTCACTGCAATCTTTTAAATGAAATGAAATATCCTTCCATGTTTAGAAGATTGAATGTATTCCATTACTATAATTTACCTGCTAATAAAGTAAAAATATTCTGCTTTTTAGATTGAAATTTAGGTTAATTCTGTTGTCTTGCCATTATATCTTAATGGGACTAGGCAACTAACGTTTGCTAAAGGCATCAATGTTACCTTCTAAGAATAAGTACAAAGTCATAAAACTTTATAAACTGCATGCCAAAGACTTTGTGTGTACTTGTTTTGTGAATTTGCCTTTTACAGTGAGGAGTTTATATGTGTGATTCTTAAGAGGTAATTTCAGTATAAATTTCCTTTTATCTTTAGGATAGAAATCTAATAGGAATAATTTTTTTTTTTTTTCCCCTTTTGGAGAATAACAGTTTTTGAAATACACAGCCCTTCACTGAATGAGTAGCTCCAATTCCAATTTAAATAAAATACATTCTATTACTATTTTATTTTGGGGGGATTTAGATATGTGGTTGATAGGTAACTGGACAGAGAAGAAGCAGAGAGGCATATATTTTTACCTGTTTCACATAATTTTACATGTAGTAAATACATATAGTGCTTAAAGAGGAGATTTGTTTCTTGGGAAGCAGTTAGATGACTATGATGCTGGGAAAGAAGCCTGGAAGAAAGGAGCTCATATAAAGTGCAGCACTTTTCAAACTGATTCTCATACCACCTGCACTACAACTAATAGGAATGCTTAATAAAATTTTAAATTCCTGGATCACTCAAAACACGCTGGACAAAAGCATCTGGACAGACATCTTGGTGCTTCTGAAGCACATTAAAAATTTAGACCTATTGCCAATGAGAGCACATGTTAATTTTTTTAATAATAATAACTGTTTTAAAAAGCAACAGGACACTCATCTTTAGTACTTTCTCCATCTCCTCCTAACTTTTTAGTTTAGCAGTTCTATTTCATGGTTCTCTGAAGATTGTCTGCAATTCATATAGCCTACCAGGTGGAAGACAGTCACATCATAAAGCTCATATCTTTATATCTTTGTTCAAAAAGGCAGTCAAGTACTTCCCTGGTGTGCAGTGGTAAAGAATTCGCCTGCCAGTGCAGGAGACATGGGTTCGATCCCTGATCTGGCACGCTCTCACATTTTGCAGAGCAACCAAGCCCTCACACAGCTATTGAACCTGGGCTCCAGAGCCTGGGAGACGCAACAACTAAGCCCACGTGCTTCAGTTGCTACAGCCCTTGCATCCTAGAGCTCACGCTCAGCAACAAGAAAAATCACTGCAACAAGTCCATGCATTGTAACAAAGATGCATACCACAAGTAGATAAGAGCCCACACAGCAACAGAGACCACAGCTATAAATAAATAAAATTACTTAAAAAAAAAAGAAGGCAGCCAAGTTGGAGACTACATTCACTTGGCCTCAATTCCAAACTTCTAGGGAAGGGATTCTCATTGGTTCAGCTTGAATTAAGTATCCACCTCTGTCCAATAAGGTATGGGAGGCAAGAGGGCCAAGAAATAAAACATGGTTACATGATCCCTACCCAATTACCTATGAATTAATTTACAAAAATACTAAGCATAAGGAATTCCTTTGTGGTCCAGGCCTGAGTTCAGTCCCTGATGGGGAACTGAGATCCTTCAAGCTGTGATGCTGCTGCCGCCACTAAGTCGCTTCAGTCATGTCCGACTCTGTGCGAACCCATGGGCTGTAGCCCACCAGGCTCCTCTATCCATAGGATTTCCCAGGCAAGAATACTGGAATGCAGCCTGGCATATATATGTATGTCACTAAGTCATGTCTGACTCTTTGCAACCCCATGGACTATAGCCCACCAGGCTCTTTCTGTCCATGGAATTTCCCAGGCAAGAATACTTGAGTGGGTTGCCATTTCCTACTCCGGGGGATCTTTCTGACCCAGGGACTGAACCCACATCTTCTGCATTGGCAAGTGGATTCTTTACCACTGAGCCGTGAGGGAAACCTACATATGTGTATATGTGCATATATATATGCACATATACATTACGTTCAAGCTGGTTTTAGAAAAGGCAGAGGAACTAGAGATCAAATTGCCAACATCTGCTGGATCATGGAAAAAGCAAGAGAGGTCCAGAAAAACATCTACTTCTGCTTTATTGACTATGCCAAAGCCTTTGACTGTGTGGAAAATTCTGAAAGAGATGGGAATACCAGACCACCTGACTAGCTCTTGAGAAATCTGTGTGCAGGTCAGGAAGCAACATGGAACAACAGACTGGTTCCAAATAGGAAAAGCCGTATGTCAAGGCTGTATATTGTCACCCTNATATAGAATGAAGGAAAACTGTTCAAGAATATTTTATGCTAAAATACACACAAATTATTAAATACCTATAAAATGACCTTATTTAAAAGTAAATGCAAAAAGACATAGGGAGATATACTAAAATAGCATAGTGAATGTCACTAGATTTCTTCTTTTTTCCTTCAAACATTTCTGATTTTACAAATTTCTACAGATTACTATTAAATTAGAAAGTGATAAAAAGGAAGAAATAGCATTTATTCTGCAGCTTGCTGCTTATCTACTTTTAAGTCTCGCAACAAAGAAGCTGCTTTCTTTCTGATTTTGGAGCCACAGACTGACTTACTGAACACACCTCTTTTTGAAGCCAACCATGGACAGACAAGACAATTTGCATTCACTGCAAAGCCTAGACTAACCATTAGGCTGTCATAGAACAAATAGTACTCAGGATTCGATCCTTGAGATGTGGTAAACCCACATGAGTCTTCTTTAGTCCACATGGTATTTGGGTTGACATCAATATGAAAAATATCTGTACTCAACTGAGTACACACAAATGTCAACCAGATTATAGTGATTATTTACTTTTTTCTTTGCCATTTTTCATCTGTATATACTTTTTATTTGGAGAAAATTTCAATATAGGTAGGAGGTATTATCCCACCTTCCACTATAAAAGTAAAGGGAAATAAATATTTTTCTCCCAGTCTAGAGACTGCTATAAAGTGGACTTGAGGCCCAAGTATAGACACTTAGGTATTCCTATCCAGAATTTTGATTTCTGAACAACTCAAAAGGTCATGGGGTGCCCAGATTGAACCTTATTTCTGGGGGTATCTGTGTTTCTAGATGAGATTACATTTGAAGGAATTAACATAGCAAAATAGATTCTTCTTCACATTGTAGGTGGCATCATCCAATACAGAGAGAGCATGAACAGAATAAAAGACAGAGGGATTTTTCCTGTCTCATTGAAATGTTTTAGGCTTTAATTTTTAAAATCCTAAAATAAATATATATGAGAAACAAAGATGGAAAGGAAATGGAAGGAAGGGAGGGAAGGAGAGATTGAGAGAGGAAGGAAAAGAATAATATTCAGAAACTGAAGCTCTAAGATTAAGCTGAAACATTACTCTGTTGTGTGCTGCTGCTGCTGCTGCTGCTAAGTCACTTCAGTTGTGTCCGACTCTGTGTGACCCCATAGACGGCATCCCACCAGGCTCCCCCATTAACATAGCAAAATAGATTGTTCTTCCCATTGTAGGTGGCATCATCCAATACAGAGAGAGCATGAACAGAATAACAGACAGAGGGATTTTTCCTGTCTCTTTGAAATGTTTTAGGCTTTAATTTTTAAAATCCTAAAATTAATATATATGAGAAATAAAGATGGAAAGGAAATGGAAGGAAGGGAGGGAAGGAGCGATTGAGAGAGGAAGGAAAAGCTCTAAGATTAAGCTGAAACATTACTCTGTGTTGTGTAAATTTAGGCAAATTACTGGAGCTCTCTGAGCCTTAATTTTACTCACTTGAAGAAGTCAATCAGAAAGAGAAAAACAAATAACTTATATTAACACATATATATGGAATTTAGAAATTTGGTATTGATGAGCCTATTTGCAGGCAACAAGGAGATGCAGACATAAGAAGAGACTTGTGGACACTGTCAGGGAAGGAGAGGACTGGAAGGAATGAGAGTAGCATTGAAACATATGCATCACCATGTGTAAAACAGATAGCCAGTAGGGATTTGCTGTATGAAGCAGGGAGCGCAAAACCAGTCCTTTGTGATGACCTAGGTGTGTGGAATGGGTTTCTGGGTAGGCCTTACAAACAGCTGTGAAAAGGAGAGAAACAAAAAACAAAGGAGTAAAGGAAAGATATAAGCATCTGAATGCAGAGTTGCAAACAATAGCAGGAGGAGATAGGCAAGCCATCCTCAGCGATCAATGCAAAAAAATAGAGAAAAACAACAGAATGGGAAAAACTAGAGATCTTGTCAAGAAAATTAGAGATACCAAGGGAACATTTCATGCAAAAATGGGCTCGATAAAGGACAGAAATGGTATGGACCTAACAGAAGCAGAAGAT
>SJYX01011765.1:250728-287313 GCA_006410675.1 Oreotragus oreotragus
CCATAAGGGTGGTGTCATCAGCATATCTGAGGTTATTGATATTTCTCCTGGCAATCTTGATTACAGCTTGTGTTTCTTCCAGTCCAGCGTTTCTCATGATGTACTCTGCATAGAAGTTAAATAAGCAGGGTGACAATATACAGCCTTGACGGACTCCTTTTCCTATTTGGAACCAGTCTGTTGTTCCATGTCCAGTTCTAACTGTTGCTTCCTGACCTGCATACAGATTTCTCAAGAGGCAGGTTAGGTGGTCTGGTAGTCCCATCTCTTTCAGAATTTTCCACAGTTTATTGTGATCCACACAGTCAAGTAGGCATCTTTACTCTGTGATCACTGTAACTACCTTGCAGCTGACCTACTGTATCTATTCTGGTATCTCTCAAAGTTAGCCTCCAGCACTCAAATAAAACAGTGCTTCTAAATCTCTAATCCAGTCATGGTCCATTCTCCCTTGAAACCCAGCTGTGACTTCCAATTTTTCTGGGGAAAAATATAAAAGTTTTCAACATATATTCTTTAGCCTTCCATTCCAGATCTCTTAATTCTTCCTAGCTCTGTCTGTTCCTACTGTTCTTATCTTTCAGCCCCTAGTAATGTTTAAGCTCTGTCTTGCCACTGGGACTTAGCACATAATATCCTCTTGCTGAAATGGTTTTCCTTCCTCTCCATCTAGTGACTCCTCTTGCTTGAGATCTTCCATGAAAAAGCAAACTCCCTATATAAAGTTTTCCCTGTCCTCTACAGTTAGGTAAAGTAAGGCTCTGTAGCACCTCATATGTGTCTTTTGTCATACTTACTACAGTTGCAACCAAACATTATTTGGGCAAGTATTTTACTAAAGTTTTTCTTTATTACTTCTCTGTTTTAAACTCCATCAGTCTACTTTGTTTCATAGTAGCACAGAATAAATCATATATATATATATAATATATATGTATATATATTTGATGAAGGGATGAATAAATGAATGGATACAACTTCACTTTAAATAATGATTTTCATCACTGTCATTTTCCTAAGTATTTTATAGTTAAATATCTACAAAGTGGGCTTCCCAGGCGGCACTGGTGGTAAAGAACCTGCCTGCCAATGCAGGAGATATAAGAGATGTAGGTCCAATCCCTAGGTAGGGAAGATCCCCTGGAGGAGGGCATGGCAACCCACTCCAGTATTCTTGCCTGGAAAATCCAAGAGACAGAGGAGCCTTGCACACTGCATTTCATAGGGTTGCATAGAGTCAGACACAACTGAAGTGACTTAGCATGTGCACATGTACTTACAAAGTAGAGTTATAAAATTTTTCCAAGATAGTAATATTACATACTGCATGTCTCGTTTATGTAAAATTTTATTGCTGACATGTGAAAGTGAAAGTGAAGTTGCTCAGTCGTGTCCGACTCTTTGTGACCCCATGGACTGTAGCCTACAGGGCTCCTCCCTCCATGGAATTCTCCAGGTAAGAGTACTGGAGTGGGTTGCCATTTCCTTCTCCAGGGGATTTTCCTGACTCAGGGATAGAACCCGGGTCTCCTGCATTCCAGGCAGGCACTTTAACCTCTGAGCCACCAGGGAAGCTGACATAGTGTTGGGTATATAGTAGAATTAAAGTGACCTTTTATTCAAATGGATTGAATGATGCAATTTATAGGGAAATGAAGATCAACTATATATTTGATATTAATTTGTTTACTGATATTCTCTGATTGAAATAGAACTATATGTATTCTACTCAGAAAAAGTATATTAAATTACCATCTAATCTCTATAAACTGTCATGGAGAAAGGAAGAATGATCCCAGATAGAATATATTAACGATCAGTGAAAATGTAGAAAACAATTAGCATTTAGCATAAAAATAATTACCTTTGTTAGAAATTAGATATAGACATTTGAAAGCTGGAACTGATAACTAAATTACTTATGTATTAAGCATTCACCATAGGTAAGAAACAGCAATAGGCATTGTGAGGATATCCATTTAAATTAGAGGGTATATCTATCCCAAGACAGTTAAGTTCCCATTAGAGAAAAAAAAAAAAAAGGGCAAAATAGAGCTAGACTGCTATAATAAATGCTATAGTACAGTTTTATAGGCTAAATTGTGTACCTCTCCACCCTCTGTCCCCAGTCCATCCAATTTATATATTGAAGTCCTAATCCTTGGTACCTCAGAATGTGATAGTATTTAGCCTAAAATGTAAATAAGGTAACATAAGGTCATTTGGTTGACAGGTTTTAGTATTCAATAAACAGATATCCAAAATACAGGTACCCTTATAAAAAGAGGAATGTTAAACACAGGTACACACAAAAGGAAGAGAATGTAAAAGCATAGGAAGAAGATAGCCATCTACAGGCCAGGAGGAAGACCCTTAGGAGGGAAACAACATGCCAAAACCTTGACCTTGGGCTTCTAGCTTCCAGAATTGTGAAGAAATGAATTTCTATTGTTTAAGCCACCTGGTCTGTGGTACGTTTTTAATGGCATTTCTATCTAACTAATACATACAGTTACAATCTCAGTCATGTCCAACTCTTTGCGACCCCATGAATCACAGCACGCCAGGCCTCCCTGTCCGTCATCAACTCAAAAAACAAAATTGTGAAGAAATGAATTTCTATTGTTTAAGCCACCTGGTCTGTGGTACGTTTTTAATGGCATTTCTATCTAACTAATACATACAGTTACAATCTCAGTCATGTCCAACTCTTTGCGACCCCATGAATCACAGCACGCCAGGCCTCCCTGTCCGTCATCAACTCAAAAAAAAAGTTTTTCTGGAGGCTTACAAGTCTGTAGTGGAAGTGGCATCTCTGCTGATTTATTGATTTGAATAAGACTTCCAGCAAACCTCTCAACTTCAAGTCTTGTAAAACAACTCCAGTTTTGGTCACCTGTACCTTAAATCTTGACACTCACCATCCTCTATATTAGTTTCCTATGGTTACTGTAATAAATTACCACGTACTCAGTGGTTTAAAGTAACACAGGTTTATTTATTTGTTTTTACAGCTTTAAGGGTCAGAGGACTAAAACTGAGGTGTTGGCTGAGCTTCTTCCTTCTGAAGCCTCCTTTTGCTGGAAAAGAGAAGGAATAAATTCCTTCTCCTTGATAGCACTGTAACCTCTTGCTTCCTTTGGCACATCTCCTACTGCTAACTTGGACCTTAATCTTCCTTTTACAAAAACCCTTGTGGTTACATTGTTTCACTTGGGTAATATAGGATAATCTTCCCTTCTCAATATTCTTAACTTGATAATATTAGGAAGTCCATTTTTCCACGTTATATAGCCACAGGTTCTGGGTGTCATGATGTGGACATCTTTGGGGGACATCATTTTGCCTAGTACATCCTATGAGATCTCTCATATTTCAATACCCTGCTCTACAAACTTAGTCTTTCATCTTCCATTTTCTCATTCCTGTTAAGCTTGCTCACTGAACTCTAGCAACAGCCAGTATTGTATCTTTCCTTTTCTCTAGATTGTAGCTTCTGCTTTACTGTTTACTGTAATTTGATCATCCTTATCACTCTCTTCCCAGATCCTTCAGTTCCCTTATTTACTGTCATGCCATTGTCCAGGGCCAGGCACATCCCAAACTGATCAGTCACCTATCCACTCTTCTCCCATACACAGGTTCCCCTGCAGAGTAGAGTACTGCACAACAAGGGTCTCCAATCTAAGCCATTTTGCAGTATTAATTTTACTTATCCCTTTCCAGTTTCAATGTCTATTAAAAGAAAAGAAAACAAATACAGGAAAATAAACTTTTACCCTTCACCTTAAACATTCCCAATCCTCACCATTTCTCAGTAGATGATATAACTTCCTATTTCCATGAAATAATTGAGCCCATCAGTACAAAATATCTGATTCTCACCTCCCACCCACAGAATCCTAGAAAGGTGTGTGATCAATCTCCATTCTCCTTAGAAAATGCTAGAAGGAACATAAATTTGATTGTGTCATACTGCTGCTTAAAAATATTTATCGGTTCCCAGCTATCTTCAGAGTAACTTATAGCATCTTAATTTAGGAAGGAAAGGTGTTCCAAATCATTGAAATAACTTACTGTTTTTCATCTTCATCTTACACTATATCTATATTGCGCTTATTATCTAAACAGGTAACTTTACACTATTATACATACTTGATCAACTTTGTCTGTAATGTTCTTACAGTATGCTGTAAACTAGCAAACTTCTCCTTAACAATCTAAATCACATTTTTCCTAGGATATCCTCTTCAACTCTTAGAGGAATTAGCAGATACTCCTCTTGACTGCAGTACTATATAATACTATACTCCTCTTGCTGCTCTGACTACTGTTAGTACTACCCAGACTATTATAAATAATGCAATGATCAGCTACCGTTAGCCGAGTTAACCAATGCAAATAATATTTCTTTTGAATTTCCCTAATTACCCCTTAATTTAAGTACATTTATTATTCCTTTTATTCTCGAAATTCCTGAAGCTTAAGGCAATTAAGTGTTTTGCCCAAGGTTACACAGATTAAAGATTTACACTCAAGTCTGTCTGATCTAAAATTTTTTACTAAATGTTATATTCTATTGCCTCTCTTACAGATTTATCATATTAAACTGCAAGGCCACATAGTCTATATTATATTGATTACATATGCTAAAGGATTAGCAATTCTGAGGAGAAATTTTTGTAAATCAAATTATTTTTTAATACTTCCTTAATGCCAAACTAACATGTTACTGACAAAGAACATGAAAAACAATTATTATTATTTAAAACTTGTGCTTTCTTCTATAAATTGAGGTGCTTTAAATTCACCAAATGATACATAATCTACAAACTCATTTACACTTACTAATGAACAGAAAAATGCTTCTCTGAATGTTTATGATATCATACTCTTTTGTTTGTGTAAACTATACAAATGTTATTAGAAATATTTCAGATTATAAGTACTTGATTGACTTTATTCTGATAAAAGGAATTGGACAATTATAGTACTCAGTTATTTTTTTCCTATTTATTATTTCCTGTTATTTTTAACATCATTAGCACCTCCCATGTGATACATAATGCAAGGGAGACTTCTGTGTATAGAAAATAATTCTAACTGTGAACAGAATATCAGGTTAAAAGATGTTAAATCACTTATCCAGTCCATTCTACAGGAGATCATTCCTGGGTATTCTTTGGAAGGACTGATGCTAAAGCTGAAACTCCAATACTCTGGCCACCTCATGTGAAGAGTTGACTCATTGGAAAAGACTCTGATGCTGGGAGGGATTGGGGGCAGGAGGAGACGGGAACGCCAGAGGATGAGATAGCTGGATGGCATCACGGACTCGATGGACTCTAGGAGTTGGTGATGGACAGGGAGGCCTGGTGTGCTGCAATTCATGGGGTTGCAAATGGTCGGACACGACTGAGGGACTGAACTGAACTGAATGATACCTTAGTGATACTGATGCTAATTCTGCAGGCTGCATACATTTACCTTTAAAAAAAGTCATCACTTTGCAAATTATCTTTTCATTTACAATGATAGGAGGAGGAACAGGAGATGGCAAGCCAGATTTTGAAGGCTCCTCCAAGGATGCAGTCTCCCAATTCTATGCTAGCCCATAGCATTGCAGAACAGTAGACAATGGGATGCAGAACGCTTCATCTCTGCCGACAGATACTGCCGCTGACTTCTTATAGTTAACATTTCCTGAAACAGCTGGGGTTTGAAATTTCCTAAACCCAAGCCCACTCAGCATCTATTTCAATATATGGCAGTCACAACTGAGGATCTAACCAATAAAGTTTAAACCAACTGGCTTTATATTTGAAGCCATATATCAGATGCATAGTTTACTAATTTCATCCTGAAAATGAATGAATTAAAATACATTACCACAGCGCTGGCTAGCCAAACAAATACCATAAAGTTTGAAACTATCACTGCCGAATTCATGCCTGTAATTAAATTTTAGGAGTTTATGTACCAAAAACCTGGAATGGTCTCCTAATGACCCCTGGAAGCCAGGTCTTTTAAGCTGAGTGCCCCCATGGACATGATTGGACCTAAATCTGACCCATGGCTTCTTGGCTTACTTTGAGGGTGAAACTGATAATTGTCCTGATTCCTGAAAGATCCTTCTTTTATGTTCTGCACTTGAATGTAATGTGCTTCATTTTCATTAGGTGAAAGCACAGAGCTTCAAGCAGAATGATCTACTGAGACGCTGCAGAAAATGCATGCAGCACACACATTAGAGCACATATTGAGAGAACACACAGTATGAACAGCTTTTTCTATGACTCAAGATTAAAAACTCTAAAAACCATATTAATTTTTTTAAACTATATTAATTTTTTACCTTTAGAAAACTGCACTGTTTTAAAGCCATTCATATGTGTAACTTAAAGAAATGTGAAATTAGGCAGCAGTAAGAGTGTTATTTCTTTCATAAATTCAGACAGATTATCAGTTAATCCCCAAGAGCTTTCTATTTATTTTAAAATCATTTCCTTGTTATTTTCCCCAGATTGGGAGGCGTGAGAGCATAGATGTTTGTAGCCATAGGATCCACCCTTCCGGCAGCTGCTTGGATTATGCTGAGGACTTTACAAGAGCATTTAGAAAAGCATGAAAAATCCTGATTGCTAAGCATAAAAAGGAGAATATGCATAATATGGGAAAAGGTTATGAATTTTTATTACCCACTTCTCAGAGCTCCATTTTTCAAACATATATGGAGTCAGCATGGCTCTGTAGATGGAACTAGACCAGAAGCAGCAGGGAACTTTACAAGAGCATTTAGAAAAGCATGAAAAATCCTGATTGCTAAGCATAAAAAGGAGAATATGCATAATATGGGAAAAGGTTATGAATTTTTATTACCCACTTCTCAGAGCTCCATTTTTCAAACATATATGGAGTCAGCATGGCTCTGTAGATGGAACTAGACCAGAAGCAGCAGGGCTAGATATTACACTCCCAGCTTTTACACAAACCAGATTTATGCTCTCACTCAAGCACTTAACACCTTAGAGTTTGAACTAATGATCTTTCATATTCAGTTCAAATTTAATGTTTTGTCACTCCATTTTGCAGGGTTTTTTTCAAAATATCATCTGCCTACCTATCTATCTACAAACCTACCTTATATCCATTTTCAAAAACACTTATTAAATAAATTTACTTTATCTTTACTTAGCAGTACCAGTTTTCAAAATCTACTGAAGTCCTGGGTAATTTGGAAATGTATGGTTAAAAGAAACTCTTGGCTGTAGCAAAAATATTCCCAAAACTGTAATACACTGTATGATGAAAAAAATGTGCCAAACTGAGACAGTTATTTAAACACAAGTTGATGCTTACTGGGTAAAACAACTGTTTATAAATATTATGAGCTTATCATGAAGCCAAGAAAAAGGACTTACACAACATATACACAGGGGTCAGAGACTGAGTAGATTAAGTTAAAAAATGATGGTGCATTAAGGGAAAAAAAAAAAACACATTTTTTAAGAGCTTATGGGTTTATCTGCTTGAAAAGTAAATCTCTTATTATTCTTCCTCTTGTGTTTCTTTGAAGAGCTATTATATTGTGACATGTATACATTAATAGGATAGGAATAGAAGAAGAGTTTATTTTTTTCTATAATATTTACTACTACATTTAAACATTCTATTTCTCATATCTCTACCTACCAAATTTTCTTTAAAAAAGACTAACAGAAAAAATATTGATAGAATAATTAAGGAAACAGGATACACATACAACAGGACGGGAATTGTTTGTAGCAATTTTTCTTCAGTTTCCCCACTTGCTTATGTTTTTGATATCAACATTCAAATAATAGTTTTCAGCTTTATTTTAGACATATTATTATGGTGTTTAGTCACCCAGTCATGTTCAACTTTGCCATCTCATGGACTGTAGCTAGCCAGGCTCTTCTCATCCATGGAATTTTTCAGGCAAGAATAGTGGAGTGAGTGAGTTGCCATTTCCTAATACAGGGGATTTTCCTGACCCAGGGGTTGAACCTATGTCCCTGTGTCTCCTGAATTAGCAAGCAGATTCTTTACCACTGTGCCATGCCCTTAGGAATTCATAGTGATAAACAATTTGTCTAAATCACACTGTGGCTGACATATTCTCAGGTAGCTTTTAATGATCAGTGCCTCATGGTGTTCACACCCTTATATACTGTCTTCTCCTTAAGAGTGAGCAAAGTCTGATTTTATCCAATCAAATATAGCACAAGTGGTGAAATGTCACAAGCTTATGATTCATAGTTCAGTTGGTAAAGAATCTGCCTGCAATGCAGGAGACCTTGGTTCAATTCCTGGGTCAGGAAGATCCCCTGGAGAAGGGATAGGATACCCACTCCAGTATTCTTGGGCTTCCCTTGTAGCTCAGCTGGTAAAGAATGTCTGCAATGTGGGAGACCTGGTTTTGATCTCTGGCTTGGTAAGATGCCCTGGAGAAGGGAAAGGCTACCCATTCTAGTATTCTNTCAATTCCTGGGTCAGGAAGATCCCCTGGAGAAGGGATAGGATACCCACTCCAGTATTCTTGGGCTTCCCTTGTAGCTCAGCTGGTAAAGAATGTCTGCAATGTGGGAGACCTGGTTTTGATCTCTGGCTTGGTAAGATGCCCTGGAGAAGGGAAAGGCTACCCATTCTAGTATTCTGGCCTAGAGAATTCCATGGGCTGTGTAGTCCATGGGGTCTAAAAGAGCTGGACATGGCTGAGCGACTTTCACTTCACTTTTACGTTACATTATGTGGACCTTGGCAGTGCATTTCTGTTAGAGACTCACCTTGCCACCTTGCTGAAGTAAGAAGCCATGTTGGGGAAGCACAGGTGTCAGGGAGCTCTGGGTGGCCTCCAGGAACTGGGGGAGGCCCCTAGAAGAGATCTCTTGGCTGTCAGCAGAAACCTGAAGTTCTCAGCCTACAACCACAAGTAAGTTATTTCTTTCAACAATTTGAGGGAGCATGAAAATAGATTGTTACCTGTTCGAACTTCTGGATGATAACCCCATCCTGGTCAATACCTTGATTCTATCCTTGTGAAACCATAAGTAGAAGATCCATATAAGAAACCCCCAGCTTCTGACCTGTAGAATCCATGAAGTAATAAATGTGTATTTTTTTTAAGTTGGCAAGTTATAGTTGTTTGTTATGTAGCAATATATAACTAACACATAGCATTTGAGAAAGAAGCAGAATTCAAACCCAGGTCTATCTGACAGTTAAACCAATTCTCTTTCCATAACATCAGTGTTCTACAAGTTTGGGTCCCAGGATCTCTTCTATAATAATTACCTGGAAGATTTATTAAAAATATTGTTTTGAGGATTTCAAAGCTGATCTACTGAGACAGAATCTCTGGAATAAAGGCTGAATATCTGTATTTTTTTTACAAATTCCTGAAGTGATGGTTATATACAGTAATGTTGAGAATGTTTCACTATACATATTACTTTTATAAGCTGTAGATTTATTCCAATTATGTATAATGGCTATAGAACAGAATATTCTTTTATCTTCTAAAAGAGGGTTTTTTTGGAAGGTTGATCATTCTAAGATTTTTATTACAATATAACTAAATTATTAACTGATAGTAGAGATACAATTGCATCTTTACAACTTAGTTTGCATAGTTTCCCATTATCATCCAAAAATAAAAATATTAGGCACTTGTTTTATGGCTTAAAATAAAATCGGAAAAAAAAAAAAAACCCAAACCACCACAGGATGTGAGACCCTTCATAGATTAAGAATTAAGTATCTGAAATATGAACTGCACCTATATTGTTAATCTCCACTGTATGTACGCAACAGCTGTCAGTCACAGTGCTGGATACAAAGAGGGTACTCAGTGAATATTTTCTGACCATTAACTAAAGTTTAAAACAGGCAGACACACCAGTCCTTAGCTTTTTCAAGTCTTAATCCTTTCAGATAGAACTTCTCAACCTGAATTACAGGTATATCAACATAAAGACCCTCTTAGCTCTGCCTGGTACTCAAGTTTGTTCCTACTAGACCTAAGTAGCATTGCTCGTTTACCTTATTGTGCCTCTTACTATTTCTACTATTTCTACTACTATTGTGCCTCTACTATTTCTGTGTCATGACTAAACAGAGATGGAGAGTTCCACATTAGAGTTCATATGACATAAAGGGTACAAAAAACAACTTTCAGTAAAAATGTCTTTTAATTTATGAGAAACAGAATCTCACCACTTTAATTTTGTATGTCTGTTTGAATTCTGAATGTGATCGGCAGGTTTCCCAGGAACATCACCAGAAACATCACCAGAAATACCTTTGTGTAACCAAGTTGATAAAATCACCCCATTTCCTGTGATCTGCAGTGAACCAAATGCGACTTTAAATACTAAGGAATTTTTGTACTTAGACTATAATACCATAATGCTATAATCTGTAAAAGACCGCTTACTTCTTATTGTATAAAAGACCAAAATTTGTTCAAAAAAGTGAAAAGTCTTATCCAGGCCAAGAGTGTGATTTTAAGAATCCTCTTCCAGTGTTCTTTCTTTAATACTGATTTCAAGTTTTAATCAGTGTGAGCCTCAGTGACTTTGAAAATAAAAGAAAAAAGTCTCAAGATTGAGTTAGGCTAGGAAACAAAGACAGACAAGTTCCCCAGTACTAAAAGTCTCCCATGATAGCAGGGGAGATACACATAGACACATAGACAACCACAGGCAAGGAGGCCTCAAGTACTTCAAAGTGAAAGTGAAGGTGAAGTTGCTCAGTCGTGTCCGACTCTTTGCGACCGCATGGACTGAGGAACCTGCACCAGGCTCCTCGGTCCATGGGATTTTCTAGGCCAGAGTACTGGAGTGGGTTGCCATTTCCTTCTCCAGGGAATCTTCCCAACCGAGGGGTCGAACCCAGGTCTCCTGCATTGTAGACAGACGCTTTACCATCTGAGCCACCAGAAGTCTAGTACCTCAAATAGATCCTCAAATGGCTTGGGTAAATGTCAAATGTAACTCCTATGTTTCTGTATATTTATCACATACGTTGGGCTTCATTCTCTCTCTTTCTCTTTCTGTAAGTACATACACAAACATTCTACCTCTCTTCTAGTGGGAAAATTCCTACCCTTTACTTTGGGGCACACAGGAAGACTATACTTCCTCATTCCTCTTGAAAGTAGATAAGACCAGATGACTTGTTTTAGGCAATAAAGTAAGAGCAGATGTAGCTTGTCCTTCATAGGTAGAAACATTTAATTGCTAGAACGCATGTCTCCAGCAATATATTTTCCAGCACCAGTGATCATAGCACAAACTGATGTGAAAATGCTCTTAATTCAAACCAGCCTGGAATGCTAAGCCAAGACAAGGAGAAAAATGGATCTGAAGATTTACTCAGATGTACGAAGTACTGAATACAACCAAGAAATACTTTTTGGGTATAGTTGAGGCACTCATCTTTTGGGATTATTTGTTACTAGGACATAATCTAGTCCATTCTGATTAAAACATATCCTGAGGGTAGATAATAATCCTTAGACAGAGCTTAATCTTAATTTAGAAGTACATAGTGAAACTGTCCTGTAATTTTTAATGCTAATTCATCTCCAAGTGAGAAAGGGGTGACTTTTACCTAGTAGACTATTGTTATTTTTTTCTTTGATTCTATCCCCTAATGGTTCCACCTTCCATACACTCTCATTCTATGTCTTCTTGGATGTGTTTAGAATATAATTGACAACTTTTCCCAGCTTTATATTGAGGTATAATCAACACACAATGTTGTAAATTTAAGGTGCATGATATATTGATTTGATGTATTTATGAATTGCAAAATGATTACTACCATACTATTAGCCATGTCCTCCTCCAGGGGATCTCCCCGACCCAGGGATCGAACCCAGGTCTCCCACACTTCCCTGGTTGGTCAGACAGATAGAATCTGCCTGTAATGCCGGAGACCTCAGTTCAATCCTGGGTCAGGAAGATCCCCTGGAGACAGGAATGGGAATCCATTCCAGTATTCTTGCCTGGAGGATTTCATGGATAGATCATGGGGTTACAAAGAGTTGGACTTGACTGAGCAACTTTCACTTTTCACTTCTATAGTATTAATTACCACCTCTACCCCATCACACAATTACCATTTTTTATTCTTATGATGAGAACATTTGAGCTCTACCCTCTTAGCAATAAGAATATGATACTGTATTATCATCTAAAATCACTGTGCTGTACGTTAGATCCCCAAACCTGGGGCTCTGAGACTATCCATGTCCCTACTACACACATACACACCTTGGAGCATGAAGAACATACAGCAACAGCAATTAGAAGCGATGGACCACTAATGCACATAACAATGAGGATAGACTTTTAAAGGTAATACCGAATGAAAAACCTAATGTAACTTATACCACATTGGAGAACCCAGGGAAGACCAAGAAGTTCTTCTCTATTCAGGAGAACAATATTAAAAAGGAACTGGGTTTGCTGGAGAGTGCTGACACTCAGTCGTGTCTGACTCTTTGTGACCGCATGGACTGCAGCCCACCGGGCTCCTCGGGTATGGGACTCTCCTGGCAAGAATCCTGGAGTGGGGTGACATTTCCTCCTCCAGGGGGTCTTCCCAACCTGGGGATCAGACCCATGTCTTTAATGTCTCCTGCACTGGCAGGTGGATCTTGCAACACTGAGCCAGCGGGCAAGTCCTTGTTGCAAATAGGATTCATCAAAGGCTGTAACGCAGAAAACTGAAGCAAGAAGTCTCACACGCTAGTAAAGTAATGCTCAAAATTCTCCAAGGCAGGCTTCAGCAGTATGTGATCCATGAACTTCCAGATGTTCAAGCTGGTTTTAGAAAGGGCAGAGGAACCAGAGATCAAATTGCCAATATCTGCTGGATCAAAGAATAAGGAAGAGAGTTCCAGAAAAACATCTATTTCTGCTTTATTGACTATGCCAAAGCCTTTGATTGTGTGGGTCACTATAAACTGTGGAAAATTCTGAAAGAGATGGGAATACCAGACCACCTGACCTGCCTCTTGAGAACCTATATACAGGTCAGGAAGCAACAGTTAGAACTGGACATGAAACAACAGATAGGTTCCAAATAGGAAAAGGAGTACGTCAAGGCTGTATATTGTCACCCCATTTATTTAACTTCTATGCAGAGTACATCATGAGAAATGCTGGACTGGAAGAAACACAAGCTGCAATCAAGATTGCCGGCAGAAATATCAATAACCTCAGATATGCAGATGACACCACCCTTATGGCAGAAAGTGAAGAGGAACTAAAAAGCCTCTTGATGAAAGCAAAAGAGGAGAATGAAAAACTTGGCTTAAAGCTCAACAAGAAGATCATGGTATCTGATCCTATCACTTCATGAGAAATAGATGGGGAAACAGTGGAAACAGTGGCAGACTTTATTTTGGGGGGCTCCAAAATCACTGCAGGTGGTGATTGCAGCCATGAAATTAAAAGATGCTTACTCCTTGGAAGGAAAGTTATGACCAACCTAGATAGCATATTGAAAAGCAGAGACATTACTTTGCCAACAAAGGTCCGACTAGTCAAGGCTATGGTTTTTCCAGTGGTCATGTATGGATGTGAGAGTTGAACTGTGAAGAAAGCTGAGCACCGAAGAAATGATGCTTTTGAACTGTGGTGTTGAGAAGAGTCTTGAGAGTCCCTTGGACTACAAGGAGATCCAACCAGTCCATTTTAAAGGAGATCAGTCCTGGGTGTTCTTTGGAAGGAAGGATGCTAAAGCTGAAACTCCAGTACTTTGGCCACCTCATTCGAAGAGCTGACTCATTGGAAAAGACTCTGATGCTGGGAGGGATTGGGGGCAGGAGGAGAAGGGGACGACAGAGGATGAGATGGCTGGATGGCATCACAGACTTGATGGATGTGAGTTTGAGTGAACTCTGGGAGTTGGTGATGGACAGGGAGGCCTGGTGTGCTGCAATTCATGGGGTCACAAAGAGACGGACACGACTGAGCAACTGAACTGAATTGAATGGTATGATTACCAAACTCTTACCTTGTGTTAATCACTGCATTTACTTTTAAAATTCTTGCCATATTTAAAGGGCACTAATTATCTATCTCATTGTTAACACTATTAAAACATAAGGAAGATAAATGATTTGTGTGTGTATATGTGTCCACATATGTGTTTAAAGAAAGTAAATTATTAGATGCTTGGGCAGTTGAAGAAAAAACTAGAAATAGTAAGGGGTAAAAGAAGATTTTCCTTAGAGACAAAATATCAGAAATAAAAGAAAAATTGGGAGGAGAAATAAAAAAATAAATAAAATTAGATTGAACATTGGTATTTCTTTTGACTTGTATAAAATTTTATATTCACAATATGAAGACCTATCAATTACATTATGATTTCATATTTTAAAGTTTAAATTTGATGTATACCCTAACTTCATTGGAGATATGTGCCAAGAGTTTAGATGCTCTAAATTATCTATCCAATTTCAAATAATCTATTGAAATATTAAACCATGGTATAATAGGTAAATAGACCATGTAATTTTAATACAGTATGCAATTTCAATGTAGCATAACATTTTAATAGCACTAAAAAAGAAGTAATTTTCATTCTTTTTTTTTTTTAAAGAAATATTGTTTTTATTGTAGTTTTTAAATCTTCCTATTGGCTTCTGGAAAGAATTCACTTCAAATTTATATTTTGTGAATGCTATGAATTCTGCCTTTCTTCAAGAAAACAGAAAGTAGAAACAGAAAAATATGTATTTTTCTACACCAATTCCAGAAAAATTTCATTACTATTTCTTTTAAAAATTTGTAGTTTAAAATCATGTAATATCTAATGATATTTTATTAATAATATAAATTGTGTCTAAATTTCACAAAAGGTATAAATAAATTTGAATTTCTTTATGTTGTATAGTATTACAAAAAAGAAAGTGGAGCCAGAGAAGATGCTCACAGCCTAGATTTCAGACAAATCCTTGGGACAGTTACTAAATGTGGATTCTTGGCCTTGTGCAGGTAAGAATTCAAGAGCGAGCCACACCAAAGTAAAAGAAGGTTTTTTTCAGGAAGAAACACACTCCACAGACAGAATGGAAGGCAAGAGGCCCTGAAATACATGGTGGTTAGTTTTTATAGTCTGGGTCATTTCATAGGCTAATGAGGAGGATTATTTCAACTGTTTTGAGTAAGGGGCAGATATTTCTGGGAATTGGTTCACCACCCACTTTCTGGCCTTTTATCAGTTCAGTTCAATTGCTCAGTTGTGTCTGACTCTGCAACTCCAAGAATCGCAGCACACCAGGCCTCCCTGTCAATCACCAGCTCCCAGAGTTCACTGAAACTCATGTCCATCGAGTCTGTGATGCCATCCAGCCATCTCATCCTCTGTCGTCCCCTTCTCCTCCTGCCCCCAATCCATCCCAGCATCAGGGTCTTTTCTAATGTGTCAACTCTTCACATGTGGTGGCCAAAGTACTGGAGTTTCAGCTTTAGCATCATTTCTTCCAAGTAAATCCGAGGGTTGATCTCCTTCAGAATGGACTGGTTGGATCTCCTTGCAGTCCAAGGGACTCTCAAGAGTCTTCTCCAGCACCACAGTTCAAAAGCATCAATTCTTTGGTGCTCAGTTTTCTTCACAAGGCCAAAGTACTGGAGTTTCAGCTTTAGCATCATTTCTTCCAAATAAATCCGAGGGTTGATCTCCTTCAGAATGGACTGGTTGGATCTCCTTGCAGTCCAAGGGACTCTCAAGAGTCTTCTCCAGCACCACAGTTCAAAAGCATCAATTCTTTGGTGCTCAGTTTTCTTCACAGTCCAACTCTCAAATCTATACATGACCACTGGAAAAACCATAGCCTTGACTAGACGGACCTTTGTTGGCAAAGTAATGTCTTTGCTCTTGAATATACTACCTAGGTTGGTCATAACTTTCCTTCCAAGAAGTAAGCGTCTTTTAATTTCATGGCTACAGTCACCATCTGCAGTGATTTTGGAGCCCCAAAAAATAAAATCTGCCACCGTTTTTGCTGTTTCTCCATCTATTTCCCATGAAGTGATGGGACCAAATGCCATGATCTTACTTTTCTGAATCTTGAGCTTTAAGCCAACTTTTCACTCTCTACTTTCACTTTCATCAAGAGGCTTTTTAGTTCCTCCTCACTTCCTGCCATAAGGGTGGTGTCATCTGCATATCTGAGGTTATTGATAGTTGGCCTTTTATAGTTGGCCCCAGAACTGTCATGGAAGCTGAGGGTGTGTCATTTTGCTGATGTTTTACAAAGAGTTTATATGAGGTTTCAGGTATACTGAAAGTCAATCATACACCATCTTGGACCTGTTGGTTTTAACCAGTTTATGGCTGTGTCATTCTTTTAAAGTTTGTGCCTGCCCCCTTCCTGTCTCAATAGGACTGGGAAATAAAGAAATTTTTATGTTAAGAAAAATATTCTACCTATTCTTTTCAATTTCACAAAAATATATATCAAAGTATATATTACCTGCATAATAAAATAATATAACATCTATGGAGCTTAAGCACCTACTATTAATACATTCCAGTCACTGTTCTAAGAAGTTGGCACATAGTATGCCATTTAATTTTTAGCAGCACCCTGTGGAGAAGGCAATGGCAACCCACTCCAGTACTCTTGCCTGGAAAATCCCATGGGCGGAGGAGCCTGGTAGGCTGCAGTCCATGGGGTCGCGAAGAGTCAGACATGACTGAGCGACTTCACTTTCACTTTTCACTGTCATGCATTGGAGAAGGAAATGGCAACCCACTCCAGTGTTCTTTCCTGGAGAATCCCAAGGATGGGAGAGCCTGGTGGGCTGCCATCTATGGGGTCGCAGAGAGTCGGACACGACTGAAGCGACTTAGCAGCAGCAGCATTGAGATAATACTATTATGGAGAAACTGAGGAACAAGGTTCTTATGCAAGGTCACAAAGAGTTAATGACCTAACTGAATTACAAACATCTGGTCTGGCTTCAGAACTTGTATTCTTAACCACTTGGTATCTTTATTCCTCAGCGTGGCAGTCATGACTCTTGTTATCTTGCAGGAAAGAACCTTTTCAGAATCATCACATATTACTCTGCTCTAGCTACTCAACCTCACAGCCCATCTGCTCCGGAACCTATATCATGTATTCTCTTTCTTGTGGCTGTTTTCTCTATCCTTCCTTACTCACTGCTCGTCATTTTTATAATAGCTAGGTCAAAAGTCAAATTTCTCTGATTCCTCATAAACCCAGTTCTCCATCCTGCCAACCACAGTGGATTCCTCTTTTCCTTCTTCATGCCCCTATAACCATCTAGCACTTAGCTTATATCACTTGTAGATCTCTTCCCACCTACTGCTTTCTGTTTTGCCTTGTGGTTGTATGTGCACATCTTTACATTCCTAAATAATCTTATAATGTTTCAAGACCAGGCTTATTTTTAGTCATAATATCTGATCTTGCCTTTGAAAGCATATCTTTTGATTGAATATGTTACTAAATGAGTAGATAAGTGATTTAAATTAAAAAAAAAGATCAAAGAATATGAAGGCAATCAATCTTGAGATGTAATTAAAGTGTTCACTGTCACGCAGCATATCATCATTTTTTTCAGACTACTGGGACTCTCTTATAAATAAATTTCAAGTGAGACTTAAGAACTCATTCACTCATGAAGTGAATGATGTACTTTTTACATCATAAGACTGAGTCAAATATATGTAAAAATAAGATATAATATCCTAATCATTCATCAAAATTTATGAAAATGTAAAATGTATAACAAAGCATGGTAGTATCTCTATTTCTCCTAAATATGTTCTGGACTACTTGAACATAGGAGCAATATTTTGCTCTCTACCCTTATGATATTTCATAGCGTATATCCATAGAGAGTATTAATATATTCTTGGCTGAGTGAAATAAAAAGACAAAAAATGAGTAAAAAATTACTACATGATGAAAAAGTGTTAGATGCTCAGTCGTGTCTGACTCTCTGTGACCCCATGGACTGTGGCCTGCCAGGCTCCTCTGTCCATGGAATTCTCCAGGCAAGAACAGTGGAGTGGGTTGTCGTTTCCTTCTCCAGGTTATCTTCCCATCCCAGGAATCAAACCCAAGTCCCTTGCAATGCTGGAAGATTCTTCACCATCTGGACCACCAGGGAAGCCTACTAATAAATGATGAGAGAAATTCAAAATTTAAGAAATAACCAGGGCATATGAGTTTGTTTAAATTCTGACCCTAGATAAAAGTATTTTTTCTTAGAGAGTAAGGAAAGTTTATGGTCACTAATAAAAGAATTTTAAGCTCTTGCTGTTGATCCAAATTGTTATAATTATAGAAATTGAGACAATATCTACAGCAGGAATGACATACTAAGTTGACATGTAAACATATCAACTGGCACTTGCAATCAGATTACTAGATTGTGGTTGAAAAATATATGTAGTGTTATGAACTGGCAATGAACAGACAAAGCAAGCAGAAATTTCTTTGGATTTAGGAATATGCTTCCAGTCTTTTCAACTATTGGAGAACATGATATTTTTCTGTACTTTTCATTTTAACTCTTATCTCATGCAGAAGTATCATATTGTAGTTATAACGACCATTTTCCTAATGACTAAAGATGTTGAGCAACTTTTCATGATTATTTTCTATTTTAAACCATTTTTGGTACAATACTAGTTAATGTTTTTTAAGAGATACAATTAGCTTATACTTCCTTTTTTATGAAACTGTGAGATATCATCTGACAATTTTGGTACGTGTGACTTTTTCCCTTATAGATGGATAGATTGATAGCTAGATATAGGAATAAAATTTATATAGCAAATAACTTTTCAATCTCTTTACTTTGTTCTTCACACTTTAATGGATTCTTAATGAACAAGTTTCTAATTCCATTATTATCTGATTTATCATTTTCTGCCCTATGTAAGAAACTTTTCCTTAGTCTGATGTCATAGTATGTTTTCCTATGTTGTTTTCCTAAAATTCTTATTATTTCTACCATTGACATTTAGATTTGTGATCCACATGGAATTGGTTTTTAGGAAAGATTTAAGACTGAGGGTGGGGAGGAGGTACTATATAAAATTTTTCCTCATGAATGTCCAACTGACCCAGCATTATTTATTGAAAAGGTAATCCTTTCTACTTTTTATTTCTGATTAACATCTATTAAAAATCAGTGTGTTGTGTACAGATCTGTTTCAGTATCTGTACATAACTCTAATACACAAAGAGTTACATTGTTAAATTGGTGCCATCACTTTGGAGAGCTATTTATTAATACCTGCAAAGTTTGAACATATGCATATATACCATATGATTTAGCAATTCTATTCCCAAGTGTGCATTCAAAAATAAATCTGTGCATATGTTCACCAAAAGGCATATATCTGAATGTTCAGAAAAATATTATTTGCAGTAATTAAGCACTGAAAACTACCATAATGTTCATGAATGTTGCACTGGATAATTATATCATATAGCAAAATATGCAGAATGAGAAAAATGGATCAACTACACCTATGCACAATAACATGGATAAATTTAAATAACACAAAATTGAGAGGGAAAAGCAAGTAAAAAAGCAGAGTAGGGTATGGTGGCAATCCTTATACAATAAGATTTTACTATAGGTAAAACTAATCTATTATACTAGAAGTAGGAAGTTACTAGCTGTTGGGTTAGAGAAGGCAATGGCACCCCACTCCAGTACTCTTGCCTGGAAAATCCCATGGGCGGAGGAGCCTGGTATGCTGCCATCCATGGGGTCGCTAAGAGTTGGACATGACTGAGTGACTTCACTTTCACTTTTCACTTTCATGCATTGGAGAAGGAAATGGCAACCTACTCCAGTGTTCTTGCCTGGAGAATCCCAGGGACGGGGGAGCCTGGTGGGCTGCTGTCTACAGGGTGGCACAGAGTTGGACACGAGTGAAGCAACTTAGCAGCAGCAGCAGCAGCCATTGGATATATTAGTGTCTGAAAACAGAGGGTCTTCTAGGCTCCTGTAAGGCTCTTTTTCATGAACTAGATGCTAGTGACACTGCTGTATTCAACTTGTGAATTTTCACTGGATTGTATGCACATGTGCATTTTTGAGGGAATGTTACATTTTAATAAATACATTTTTTAAAGTAATAAAATATTTAAATAATTTCTAGTTAAGGAATAAATTATAATAAAATAGGAAATCATTTAGAACAAAATAAAAACTTGTGGAATGCAATCTATGCTCTGCTTAGAGGGAATTCTGGGATAGTTTTAAATGCTTATTTAGGAAAAAAAACCCTAACGATTATTTAAGTAAGCAGACAACTTAATATGGGAGAATAGAGAAACAGAATAAATGTAAAGCAAGTAGAAAGAAGAAAATACAGACCAGATGACATTAAAATATAAAACATGTATGCAATAGAATGAATTAAAAATATAATTCATTTTTAATGTATGGGGTTTTATGAATAAAATTGATAAATTAGCAAAGAGAAAACATAGGTACAAATAAAAATATAACTTTTGGAGTGGAAAATATTTTACAGCATTGAGGATGTTTAAAGGATAATGAAATAATATCATGAGAAAAATTTAATGCCAAATTTGAAGTTAGGTTAAATAAGCAAAGGTATACAAAAGCAATTTTTGCAAAATAAGATCCAATTCAAGCAACAACCAATTTTTCAGGAACAAAGATATGTTCTAGCTTGATATTAGAAGGTACAGAGGAAAGTTATGAGAAGTGTAGTTTAAAAAAATCAGTTGAAATTGTCTTAGATGAATATCTGTACAAACTGGCATCTTCTCACCTACTTTGTACTACTTTATTCCATCCTCGTGCAATTGACTTTTGCTGTTGTTTTAGTCGCTAAGTCATGTCTGCCTCTGCGACCTCATGAACTGTAGCCCTCCAGGCTCCTCTGTCTATAGGATTTCCCAGGCAAGAACACTGGCGTGGGCAGCCTTTTTCTTCTCCAGCACTTAGCTTTTAACCCTAGGTAAAACCCAACTGAGCAATCATACAATAGAAAAACTGAAATCAATAATAAATAAGAAAAAAAAAAAAACCCAAAAAACCTAGAGAAGATTCAGTGTTATGGCTTTCCAGAGCGAAGTCATATCCATTCATGGTTTCTCAGACCACTCACTTCTTACGCAAAGTCTACTAACTGTCAAGCCAAGCCAATGACACAGAATTACTGGTCAACATTCTTGTATGAGAGAGACTTGACTGAAAGCTGATTTACCTATGTAAGAGTGAGAGAAATTTACATATGTAGGAGTGAAGGGAAATCACAACAGCTATCTGAAAAAAATCAACCTATAAAAGTCAAAACCTTGAAATATAAAAACCACAGCAGATAAACATTGGAATTGACTCTGGAGGAAAAAGGCATATTCTAAGAAACCACAAGATTATTTAAAACAATATTACTGATACTACCAATAATAATGACACCCAATCCTTCTAATTATTGACTCCCTTCTTAAAAATTGGGCTTCCCTTGTGGCTCAGATGGTAAAGAATCTGCCTGCAGTGTGGGAGATCTGGATTCGATCCCCAGGTTGGGAAGCTCTCGTAGAGAAAGCCACTCCAGTATTCGGGCCTACAGAATTCCTTAGACAGAGGAGCCTGGCAGGATACAGTCCATGGGGTCACAAAGAGTTAGACATGACAGAGCGGCTTTCAATTTCTTAAAAGCTGGTACTTTACTGGTACTAATTTAGGGCACATGCCTTACAATCATCCCTATCCATTTTTTCTCTTCTACTTCCCATCTGATTTATCAGTAAATCTTATTAACTCTAAATCAAACATATAATTAGAGCCCATTATTTTTCTCATAAGCTACAGAATGACAAACTTATTCAAGACATCATCATTTCACCAATGGACTATTAAGTTTCCTTCTAGCTTGTCTCTGGTTTCTTTGCCCCGCTGACTTTGTACCTCCCTCATCATATATCTTTTTACTTATACTTGTAACTGTGATCATGCATATCTCCTTCAATGCTCCCCATTGTTAATTCATATATAAAAATAAAATCTAAAATTTATACCATCATCTTTAAATAAATTACAAAAGAAAATGTAAAAACTACCAATCCTCTCAGTGTAAAAAGGTTTAGTTGACAGAGATCAATGACTATACATAGATGCAAAATATCAAAATATCAAGTGAAGTGTTAGCCATTCATTCATGTCTGATTATTTACTTAACTCTATTTAGAGCAACCCACTCCAATACTCTTGCCTGGAAAGTCCCATGGACAGAGGAGCCTGGTGGGCTGCAGCCCATGGGATAGTGAAGAGTCAGACACGACTGAGAGACTTCACTTTCACTTTTCACTTTCATGCATTGGAGAAGGAAAGGGCAACCCACTCCAATGTTCTTGCCTGGAGAATCCCAAGGACGGGGGAGCCTGGTGGGCTGCCGTCTATGGGGTCACACAGAGTCGGACATGACTGAAGTGACTTAGCAGCAGCAGCAGCATGTAGATAAATATTATCATTCTTAACAATATAATCTTATGAGAGCAATCTATTATATTAAAATAGGAAAATATTTTTACATAAAATTATAAAAATTGTCTCTATATTATATTTTACATATATACTGAATTATACTTTGGTATTCTGAAAATTTTAATAAAAATTGAATGCAATTTTAAAAGATTTAAAAACATATACAATGTTATCTGTGGTTACTTCTGAAGGAGGACATAAACATGGTGATTTTATATGCAGTTTTTCTTCAGCCATACTTCCTAAACCCCTCAGTCTAGTGTTAAATTACTGACAATAATAGAATATAGTTTCAGCTCAGTTATATTGCTGTGAAACAATCAAGGGATATATGTATACCTATGGCTGATTCATGTTGAGGTTTGACAGAAAACAACAAAATTCTATAAAGCAATTATCATTCAATAAAAAAATCAAACAATTACCCACTCCCCCCCACCCCGACACACAAACCCATTCCCTAAAATTTATATACATAAGCTCCTTCTCCAAACTTAGATATCATGACAACATTACCTCAGGATTTCAGAATTGCTATGGACCAGTGACTACAATGCACCTCTCATTCTTTTCCCCACTTTGGTGCCACTGAGTTTACAGATAATGTCTCTGTTCCTCCTTTGTAAAGGTTAGATAATTTGTCTTTTTATACAAATTATATTGTAAGAGACACAGCAAAATCTGATGTATGTCATGAGATACTGTACTTTGAACATAATACTCTAAGTAGGTCAAAATTTTGAGATTCTTGAAATAGAACAGATGTAAGCAATTGTGGTCAGGATGTAGACTGTGCAGTATCATTTAGAAAAATAGTTACAATTAATCTTTTCTTTATAGTTATATTCTGTTTGCAATTCAACACTGTAAAATCATACATAAAGCAGTAAAATTTATTTCTTAGCTCTTGAATCTGTTCTATCCTTTTAATTCATGGTGGCTAGCAGAGTACAACAGAAATTATATTGTGTGATTTCTAATTGTTTGTTTCTGCTTTCTCTCTCATGGAACTCTGAAACTGCTATATGAATAACACCCACTGATATACTAGATGGTGACAGTCATGTGGTTTATTTTATCCTATTTTCACCACTGACAGCTGACCTCCAGACTTGTGAATGAGGCAGTCAAACACCAGCCCACCCCTAGCAAACCTGACAATAGACACCATATGTAAAACAATTCAAGTAACCCAGGTTAGCCATAGAACAGCCCAGCTGACCTCTAGACTTATAATAAATGGCTGTTTTTTAATTCACTAAATCTGGGAAATGTGTGTTCTACAACAATAGTTAACTAATATACTGGCTTAAGGGTAACTGCTGTTGAAAAATCACAATAGTGGAGCATCTGTAAATTTGGAATAAGAAAAAAGTCATGTAGATGCATGCTACTACTAAAATTAGAAGCAAAATATTACAGAGAATACTAATACACATGAGTTGGATTCACTAGTCAAATGGTGAGTGATGCCTACCAAATACGGTTCAGGATTCTATAGTTTCTCAATTTTATTATTTTCTTATGCAAAACAATTTAAAAATCTGTAGCAGAGACATGAATTATTATGTATATAATAAATAATGGATGGATGAGGCTATGAAAAATAAATAGAAATAATTAAATCTTCCATATTTATATCCTTCTCCCACCCTAACAGTCATATAAATGATGGTTGTACTTAATATCTATTTTCCATAATATCCATACATTCTCTGTCATCTCATTCAAGTAACCAAATAAATTTCAAGTCATTCAAAATAATAATTTTTTGATTAGAAATAGAAGAGCTGAATCATACTAGTTTAAGCAGTGTGAAAGAGAAGCTTGAAACATATTGAATACAACATTGCTACCTAACTTGGTATAATTCAGGTGAGCAGATGGACTAGTTTTACCCACTGATTAGAAATATATGAAGAGCAAAGCTGGATAAAAAAGCATGCTGCTGCTGCTGCTGCTAAGTCACTTCAGTCGTGTCCGACTCTGTGTGACCCTATAGACGGCAGCCTACGAGGCTCCCCCATCCCTGGGATTCTCCAGGCAAGAACACTGGAATGGGTTGCCATTTCCTTCTCCAATGCATGAAAGTGGAAAGGGAAAGTGAAGTTGCTCAGTTGTGTCCGACTCTTAGCAACCTCATGGACTGCAGCCTACCAGGCTCCTCCGTCCATAGGATTTTCCAGCCAAGAGTACTGGAGTGGGGTGCCATTGCCTTCTCCGATAAAAAGGCATGTTCTGCAGAAATTTGAATAAACCACCTTTAAATGAAGGAAAAAAAATCCCAGTAGAATAGCTAAGAAATGTTTTCTATTCAGAATTGTATAATGCATAAACAGGTCTCTTGGCACCATCATGGTCAAATTATCAATAGTGAGTTGAAGGTTATACAAACAGGAAATATAGCGTTTTGAAAAGTATCAACAAAATGAGAAAATGCTAGATTTGCATCATAAAGAACACACACCTTGCTGGGCTTTGAGCAGTACAGAAGAAATGCATTTACATGAAAAATTGAAAGACATTCTGTCAATATGGGCAAAGTGATGTGGAAAATGGGAATAATTGTCTGGATAATTCAGGCCAAAAATGCTAATGAGGTAAAATAGTTCTTTACAATCTGATTTATCTAGGTCAACTGTCTACATTTATTAAATTAACTGGACATTTATTCAAGTCTCCATTTTTCTAAGCTTGAATACACTTTAGTATTGATTCCCTGTTTGCAGGCTGAAGCAGAAAAATCTTGGTGCATTATTGGCATTTCCATATTAGTTACAGATCATGCTCATTTTTAATCTCACAATGCACTTAATTACAGTTTAAGACATTGCTGCATTATACTTAAATATTTACACTGTTCTTTAATTTTTTTGTGTTAAATGTTAGTTTTCAAGTTAGTCTTTTATTAAAAGCAATGTCCTAAGGACAAAGCAAGTTGAGCTACACTTAATGGCTATAAACCACTGGAGAGCTTCATAAGTCTCATAAATGCTTGACAAAATCAGATAAGATAGTGTTCTGTGTATTTCAAGGGACAATTTGACTCTGGGATCTTGATTCAATTTGTTAAAATCATATCAATTCAATGATTAATTTTATCTTTCTACACAATCCAAATATTGATTTTTTTCTTTTGACATTGATTATGTAGGGGTAAATGGAGTAAAATGGCATGAGACCTTTCTAGATATGTGCAAGAAAAGAATAAAGCAGAAAACTATTATAGTATTTCCCAAAAAAACACTTAATGTTTCAGTTTCAAGCATTTTTATCACAAGCAACTGTGAGGCATGTATTTTATTTTAAACATATGTGGGCTGAAACTGGAAGAGAGAAGATACATCTTATACACAAGTTGACAAAGATCCTTGTACTTGGAAAATTCAACCAGACTGCAAAATGTTCCCATTAAGCCTGTTCAGACAAGAAAATAATATAAATACTTCTAAAGGTTTTGTGCTTTGGCAAATATTGCAAAACAAATGCATCCTAAAGATATCATCTCTAAAAATTTTTCATCTAAGGTTTGCCTCACATAACTTACTATTAGAAGATACATAAATTGAAAAAAATATATATATTCAATGCCTGTGAAGATGAATGAACCCACAGAGCTGTTTTTTGCAAAAACACTGGCAACTTTGATATTTTGGCCCAGATAATTCTTTGTTTTGGAAAGCCTGTCTTATGCATTGTAGGATATTTAGTAGTAGCTATGCCTTCCTCATTGTCTCTCTCCACTATAATGCTAGTATCACCAAATATATATATATATCAACTAAAAGTATTTCTGCTGCTGCTGCTGCTAAGTTGCTTCAGTCATGTATTGACAAATGTCCCACAGTGGACATTTGCCCACGGTTGAAAATCACTGCCGTAGAGTGTACACCTAGTGTTCTGAGTGCCACTATACCTGTGTGACTAGTTTAAGCTCTTTCCCAAACAAGCATGTTGCCCTCAGAGACTAAAGCTTTTCACCTTTGTCCTAGGTGGAGAACAGATCTAGAGCCTGAAAAGGAAAAAAAAAAAAAAAAAAAGTGTTTAACAGTGACCTTGCTATGAAGAAACTAACTGAACACCCTACTGGCAAAGCACAGCCCTTTAATTGTCTTAAGCCCTCAGGAGACTTTCCAAAGAAAACAAATGAGCCCAACCCTGGACAAGTGGATTTACAGCCACTCTGTGTGTAAGAACCTCTCCTGCTGGGAGATCTCCGGTCAAACAGGGAATGCTACAGGCACGGGGGCTTCTCAGGTGGTGCAGGGGGATGTGCAAGTAGAGTGACTTCCAGCCCATGCTTGGATTTTCCCCTCGAGATAAAAAAATCTGAGCTCTGGAGCCACTGAAAAGAAAGCACCAGAGACCTATGTTCAGTAGGAAAACCAGAGATGCCTGATTTCTGTGAGTTTCTGTCATCTCTTGACAGGGCTATTGCTTTCTCCAGTGATAAGGGTCTGTAAAAATTCTGAACTGTTTTAAGTGTTGCAGTGGTGCCTGAAAGCCATTATTTGTTTCCCTGCAACCAGTGAAATAAATGTTTTTGTTTGAAAATATCTGATAGTAAAGCAAGTTTTTTTTTTTTTTTAAATTTCAGTAATCTATGATTTTCCTTTCAGAATACTTGCTGAAAATGCCTTTTAGTATAAAAACTGTTTTTGTTATTTAAGTTGTCTATATCCAACAATATCAATAAAGATATTTTTCCCCTTCTGATTAATTAGATAAATGAAAAATTATTTTAAATATTCTGACATAAGTAAAAAACAAAAACCACCGGAACAAGTTTCTCAGTCTCAGCACTACTGACATTCTGGACCAGATAATAGTTGTGGGGAGCCTGTCCTGTGTACTATAAGATGATTGCCAATATCCCTGGCCTCTACCTAGTAGATGCCAGAAGCACTACCACCCCACGACCACACACATACAAACAGAACACACACACCTTTGGATTATAGAAAATGTGGCTCCAGAGATAGCCAAAGGTCTTCTATGGGGGCAAATTTGCCCAAGCTCAAAACCACCATCTAGAAAAGTCCAGCTTTGAAATGACATAGGTGTCATTTGGCAGTTACCAATCCTTTGTTTCTATTTTTTTTTCTAAACATGTTAAAATTTTACATTTGGAGCTATGATCAATCTTGAATTAATGTTTATATAAGATGTGAGGTTGGGATTCTTTTTTTTTTTTTTTTGCATTTAGATATCTAATTTTTCCTTTTGTTGAAAGCTACACGTTCTCTACTTAATCGCCGGTACATGGGTGTCAAAAATCAATGAACCATATTTGTGTGGATCTATTAATGGACTCTCTATTCTGTTCCATGGATCTGTATATCTATCTCTCTGGCAGTGAAAGTGAAAGTGAAGGTCACTCAGTCGTGTCTGGCTCTTTGTGACCCCATGGACTATACAGTCCATGAATTCTCCAGGCCAGAACACTGGAGTGGGTAGCCATTCCCTTCTCCAGGGGAATCTTCCCAACCCAAGGATCAAACCCAGGTCTCCCACATTGCAGGCAGATTCTTTACCAGCTGAGTCACACTGCAAATAAAAATATATAGTAAGTTTAAAAATTGGGCAGTGGGAATCTTTTAGTTGTATTCTTTTTCAAAAGTATAATACATATATACTTGAATATATATACGCACATATTTATTTTTGGATTATATGCAAGCTTACCTTGAATGAAAAGGCAAAATAAACAACATAGCTATAACAATTTTGAAGACAAATACAACTGAAAGATTCAGACTTCATTTTGAGTTGTCCTTTTTTCTTTAATGTGTCTACACAGACACATAAGAGTATGTGCATCTGAATCACTATTGCCCTACCCACCCACTTATTTTCTCAGGTATTCATTACACCTGAACACCCAATTATTTTTGCAGTTATTGTTTCTCCTCAAAGGGTCAAAAACAATGGAGTAATTTAACACTCAGGGCTTTGGAATCAGGTACACCTGGATTCAGACCTTGTTGACAGCAAGATGACTTGGGCTTTATCAAGGACTTTAACCCTTTAAGACAAGACTTTTTATCTGTAATATGAGAAAAGCAATATTTAATTTGTAGAATTTTTGCCAGAAACACACACGATAATATTCAGTTCAGTTCAGTTCATTTCAGTCGCTCAGTTGTGTCCTGCTCTTTGCAATCCCATGAGCTGCAGCACGCCAGGCCTCCTTGTCCATCACCAACTCCTGGAGCCTACGCAAACTCATGTCCATTGGGTTGGTGATGTCATCAAACGATCTCATTCTCTGTCATCCCCTTCTTCTCTTGCCCTCAATCTTTCTCAGTATCAGGGTCTTTTCAAATGAGTCAGCTCTTCACCTCAGCTGGCCAAAGTATTGGAGTTTCAGCTTCAACATCAGTCCTTCCAATGAACACCCAGGATTGACCTCCTTTAGGATGGGCCGGGTGGATCTCCTTGCAGTCCAAGGGCCTCTCAAGAGTCTTCTCCAACACCATAGTTCAAAAGCATCAATTCTTCAGGGCTCAGCTTTCTTTATAGCCCAACTTTCAAATCCATACATGACTACTGGAAAAACCATGGCCTGCTTTTTAATATGCTATCTAGGTTGTTCATAACTTTCCTTCCAAGAAGTAAGCATCTTTTAATTTCATGGTTGCAATCACCATCTGCAGTGATTTTGGAGTCCCCAAAATAAAGTCAGCCTCTGTTTCCACTGTTTCCCTATCTATTTCCAAGAAGTGATGGGACCAGATGCCATGATCTTAGTTTTCTGAATGTTGAGCTTTAAGCCAACTGTTTCACTTTCCTCTTTCACTTTCATCAAGAGGTTTTTTAGTTCTTCTTCACTTTCTGCCATAAGGGTGGTATCATCTGCATATCCGAGGTTAATGATATTTCTCCCAGCAATCTTGATCCAGCTTGTGCTTCTTCCAGCCCAGCATTTCTCATGATGTACTCTGCATAGAAGTTAAATAAGCAGGGTGACAATATACAGCCTTGACGTACTCCTTTTCCTATTCAGAACCAGTCTGTTGTCCATGTCCAATTCTAACTGTTGCTTCCTGACCTGCATACAGATTTCTCAAGAGGCAGGTCAGGTGGTCTGGTATTCCCATCTCTTTCAGAATTTTCCACAGTTTATAGTGATCCACACAGTTAAAGGCTTTGTTATAGTCAACAAAGCAGAAATAGATATTTCTTTGGAACTCTTTTGCTTTTTTGATGATCCAGCGGATGTTGGCAATTTGATCTCTGGTTCCTCTGCCTTTTCTAAAACCTGTTTGAACATCTGGAAGTTCACGGTTCAGGTATTGCTATTGCTGAAGCCTATATGATCTATTATTGTACAATGTCCATCCTTTCATCATGTCTTTCAAGGCTGTTTTCTATGATATATTCTCCAATTGAAATTAATATTTTCTGTAATCTGCTTCCAATTTTTACCCTTATTTAAAATGACTAAATTATATTATACAGTATTAATGACTAAATTATATTATACAGTATTAATGACTAAATTATATTATACAGTAGTATTTGAATATAAAGCTGAACAGGACTCTGTTGTTGCCTTCCTAGGTACAAATACTTTCCATCTCCTCCCTTTCCTATTTGTAGGAAATAGGCTTCATTCAGCCCCCTGAGACCTTCTCTGAGTTCCAAAGGGCAGATTCAACAAGTTGCTAAGAAGGGAAGGGAAAGAATGCAAAAACAAAGGAGGAGCCAGTCAAGAAACAATAGTGCATCCATAAACCAGGGTCCTGATTTCTCTTCAAGGAATATACATAACACTGTATCTTTGAGTTCTTCTGCAGGAACTAAGACCCCTACTCAGGTGGACAGTGACTTCAGTCTGAGTATAAGAGTCCTGGAGCACCACTCTGTTACCTTACCAGCAACCAATCAGAAGAAAGTCTGCACAGAGTGAAAAGAAAGTGTTAGTCACTCAGTCATGTCTGACTCTCTGTTACCTCACGGACTGAAGCCCATCATGTCCCTCTGTCCAGGGATTCACAGGCAAGAATACTGTAGTGGGTTGCCATTCCCATCTCCAGGAGATCTTCCTGACTCAGGGATCGAATCCAGGTCTCCTGCATTGCAGGTGAATTCTTTACTGTCTGAANGATCTCTGGTTCCTCTGCCTTTTCTAAAACCAGCTTGAACATCTGGAAGTTCACGGTTCAGGTATTGCTATTGCTGAAGCCTATATGATCTATTATTGTACAATGTCCATCCTTTCATCATGTCTTTCAAGGCTGTTTTCTATGATATATTCTCCAATTGAAATTAATATTTTCTGTAATCTGCTTCCAATTTTTACCCTTATTTAAAATGACTAAATTATATTATACAGTATTAATGACTAAATTATATTATACAGTATTAATGACTAAATTATATTATACAGTAGTATTTGAATATAAAGCTGAACAGGACTCTGTTGTTGCCTTCCTAGGTACAAATACTTTCCATCTCCTCCCTTTCCTATTTGTAGGAAATAGGCTTCATTCAGCCCCCTGAGACCTTCTCTGAGTTCCAAAGGGCAGATTCAACAAGTTGCTAAGAAGGGAAGGGAAAGAATGCAAAAACAAAGGAGGAGCCAGTCAAGAAACAATAGTGCATCCATAAACCAGGGTCCTGATTTCTCTTCAAGGAATATACATAACACTGTATCTTTGAGTTCTTCTGCAGGAACTAAGACCCCTACTCAGGTGGACAGTGACTTCAGTCTGAGTATAAGAGTCCTGGAGCACCACTCTGTTACCTTACCAGCAACCAATCAGAAGAAAGTCTGCACAGAGTGAAAAGAAAGTGTTAGTCACTCAGTCATGTCTGACTCTCTGTTACCTCACGGACTGAAGCCCATCATGTCCCTCTGTCCAGGGATTCACAGGCAAGAATACTGTAGTGGGTTGCCATTCCCATCTCCAGGAGATCTTCCTGACTCAGGGATCGAATCCAGGTCTCCTGCATTGCAGGTGAATTCTTTACTGTCTGAACTACCAGGGCACACAGTGGAAGACAATGAAGACTCTGACCCCCCTTCCCTAATAACTAACTGCAATTAACTTCCCCTTTATCCTTTTAAAAACTTTCAGGGTCAAGCAAAATTTTCACAGTTGGTTCTTAGAATGAATCATTCTTCTCCCCAGGTTGCCGGCTTACTGAATAAAGCAACCTTTTCTTTCCAAACAACACTTGTCTCTTTAAGTATTGGTTTTCAAGCAGAGACCAGTTGAACCAGAGTTTGATAACAAATAGTTATTTGTCCTATTGTAACTTAAGCTACGTAATGATGACGATATATCACATCATCATTAAAATCTCCACAACGATTCTACCAAAAATGCAGCAGGTACTTTTAGCAAATACATAAATAAATGATCTGATTTAACTTTGGTAAACAATGAATGAATATGTATATATATATACTTATTATTATTTTTATTTTATCTATTGAAAGATGATTCCTCTTCCAGAAAAATAATAGATGAAAATATGTCCTGCAGTTATTAACAAAGTTGCCATTTGTCCAGCCATCCTTTTCTTAACACATTCAAAGCATAAGATCCCCTTAAGCAGTGAGCTCATTAAGACATATATACTTTTGTTGTGATTACAGAAATCTCATTTATACATCACTTTTGATTTAGTTAGAAACACTTTGTATACCAACTTACCCATATATAGATGAAATGAGGTGTGTTGAGGCAAGTCTTAATGACATAATGATATACTTATGAAAAGGTAATTTTTATCTTTGTGTGTGTGCTCAGAAACCTCTGAAAACATTAGAATGCTAATGTCAACTTTCCTCAAAGGAGGTGAAATAAATAATGAACTGTTTAGGTACTTAAGAAAGAAGCTGACTTGACAAATCTTTCTGAGATAATGATAAAATTGTATGTGATTATTTCACTTATATTTATTTAAGCTATTTTAAATGTCAAAAATCTTTTTGAGGGCATTATTTCAAAAGACTACAGAAGCAATCCTCTCTTAAGAAATGAAGGTCCCTTTTGTTAAGAGAAGATTCAATGATGAATCTTTATATTACTAAGTACCCAGACAAGCAGTTTTAAATTCTAGAAAACCTAGTAAATGTTTTAAGCCTAAGCTGACAAAATAAACAGCAACATTTTAGGTAATCCATAGTTCAAAGAAATATAAATTTGCACTTGATAATTGCATGTCTTTATATTCCATATAGTGAAAGTGAAGTTGCTCAGTCGTGTCCGACTCTTTGTGACCCCATGGACTGTGGCCTACCAAGCTTTTCAGTCCATGAGATTTTCCAGGCAAGAGTACTGGAGTGGGTTGTCATTTCCTTCTCCAGGGGATCTTCCCGACCCAGGGATCAAACCCGGGTCTCCCACATTGTAGACAGATGATTTTACCCTCTGAGATATTCCATATACTAATAGGTAAATTTCTACTAGAGATTAGAAACNAGTGGGTTGTCATTTCCTTCTCCAGGGGATCTTCCCGACCCAGGGATCAAACCCGGGTCTCCCACATTGTAGACAGATGATTTTACCCTCTGAGATATTCCATATACTAATAGGTAAATTTCTACTAGAGATTAGAAACAGTATAGGCTTGATGCAGTGACACAAATGATGGAAGAAGAGGCAAGTTTATAGCTTCTTAATAAAAAGACATAGGTCTCAGTTAATGCCAATCTTAGTTGCCAAAGCAAGACTATAAGCCTGAAATGCACTGTGTAGACTATTGACTGTATCTTCTCTCATGCTTTCACCACCCTTAAATATCAGTCTTTAACAACAGATTTCTGAATGCTAAACTCACTTGTAGTACACAGAATGCAGAACTCCTCTTTCTTTCTGGAATCTCCACATCCATGTTTTCTCTGTCAGTTTCTCCTCTCTGCAGACATTAGCATGTTTATTATTTTAATGTATTGATGGAAGGGGACATTTTAAACTGATTTTCTGCTTGGAATTCTTGCTTAAAGTACAGTCCCCTCAATGACATTTCTTAATGTGCAGGGATGTAAAATATGACTGAGAGTAGCAGCATTTTTTGTCAAACTATATTCAGTATCTCTTGGGCTACAAAAGCAATTTGTCTCAATTCAAGGAAACTTAGATGGGATTTAGGCAGCTGTGACTGAATAAGGCAGTCTGAGGGGATCTGAGATTAGATGATTATCATAAAGAAAAAGATTAAACTTTGGGTGCTGAGAGAAAAACCACACAAAGAGGTATGGCATCAAAAGGCTATATTCCAAGCCAGAAGTGCCAGTGCGTTGGATTAGTCCAAAGTAGCAGTAGGTAGGTGGAGCATTCAAAGGCAAGGATCTAGAGGAAGAGAAGCAGCTGACCTTCAGGAAATGTGTTGAGGGGAAACAGGTGGCTTCATTTTTTCACTGCTTGTGTAATATTGAATATCTGTTATGTACCAGACCCTATACTAGTGACTCAAAATAAGAGTTTTGAACAGGTACTAGCAAAGTAATGCTCAAAATCCTTCAAGCTAGGCTTCAGCAATATGTGAACTGAGAAACTCCAGATGTACAAGCTGGATTTAGAAAAGGCAGATGAACCAGAGACTAAATTGCCAACATCTGTTTTATCAAAGAAAAAGTAAGAGAATTCCAGAATAGCATCTATTTCTGCTTCATTGACTATGTTAAAGCTTTTGACTGTGTGGATCACAGCAAACTGTAAAAAATTCCTAAAGAAATGGGAATATCAGAACATCTTATCTGTCTCCTGAGAAATGTGTATGTAAGTCAAGAAACAATAGTTAGAACCAGACATGGAACAATGGACTGATTAAAACTTGGGAAAGAAATAGGTCAAGGCTATATATTGTCATCCTGCTTATTTAATTTCTATGCAGAGTACATCAAGTGAAATGAGGGGCTGGATGAAGCACTAGCTGGAATCTAGATTGCTGGGACAAATATTAACCTCAGATATGCAGATGAAAGCACTCTAACGGTAGAAAGTGAAGAGGAACTAAAGGACCTCTTGATGAAGGTGAAAGAGAAGAGTGAAAAACTGAATTCAAAATAAACATTCAGAAAACTAAGATCATGGCATCCAGTCCCATCAATTCATGGCAAAAGTGGAAGTGCAAAGTTGTTTAGTCATTAATGACTCTTTGTGACTCCATGGACTGTAGACTGCCAGACTCCTCTGTCCATAGAATTCTCCAGGCAGGAACACTGGAGTGGGTAGCTCTTCCCTTCTCCAGGTGATCTTCCCAACCCAGGGACTGAACCCAGGTCTCCTGCATTGCAGGCAGATTATTTACTATCTGAGATACCAGGGAAGCCTGCTTCATGGCATATAGATGGAGAATAAGTGGAAACAGTGACAAATTTTATTTTCTTGTGCTCCCAAATCACTGCAGATTGTGACTGCAGCCATTAAATTAAAAGATGCTTGCTACTTGAAAGAAAAGCTATAACAAACCTTGATGGCATATTAAAAAGCAGACACATCACTTTGCCAACAAAGGTCCATGTAGTCAAAGCTATAGTTTTTCCAGTAGTCATGTATGGATGTAAGAGTTGGACCATAAAGAAGGCTAAGTGCTGAAGAAGTCATGTTTTCAAATTGTGGTGCTGGACAAGACTCTTGAGAGTCCCATAGACTGCAAGGAGATCCAACCAGTCAATCCTACAGGAAACCAACCCTGGATATTCATTGGAAGGACTGATGCTGAAGCTGAAGCTCCAGTACTGTGGCCACCTGATGTGAAGAGCTGACTCACTGGAAAAGACCCTAATGCTGGGAAAGACTGCAGGCAGGAGGAGAAGGAAGTGACAGANACCAACCCTGGATATTCATTGGAAGGACTGATGCTGAAGCTGAAGCTCCAGTACTGTGGCCACCTGATGTGAAGAGCTGACTCACTGGAAAAGACCCTAATGCTGGGAAAGACTGCAGGCAGGAGGAGAAGGAAGTGACAGAGGATGAGGTGGCTGGATAGCATTATCAACTCAATGGACATGAGTTTGAGCAAACTCCAGGAGATAGTGAAGGATCACAAAGCCTGGCGTGCTGCAGTCCATGGGGTCATAAAGAGTCAGATATGTCTTAGTGACTGAACAAGACATGATGCTGGCCTTCACAGAGCAAACAGTTTAGTGAGGGAGATAAATGAGTATTAAATTTACATATATGAATATATAAGTATTACTGGTGTAAGAATGTCTTAAATAAGTATCATACTGTGCCATGAGATCATATAGAAAGAAAATATAACTTAACATAATTGTGGAAGGTTTCCCTGAGGAGGTGAAATGTAAGCAGAGTCCAGCCAATGGGGAAAAGGCTGTCAAAAATAAGACAGGGACAATCCCATAGAGACTGGGCTCCTAAGTCATTGCTAAGACACAGATTCAGAAATGGGTCAGGCAGAAGCCAAGTTTTTAAAAATTGAATCAAAAGTGCAAAGTTAATACAGCTGTGAGAAGAATTTGATATCAAAAAAGGGAGCAAAATTAGTATTAATACAAGTTATATTCTTTTGTTCTTTCATTCCTGCTTTTCTATAATCACTTTACAACTCCATTTCCTGTTTGAGCTGAGTTGATCTTAGTGGAGAAATGAGTGAATTAAATGACTTCAGTTAAGAAAGAAAAAGAGTGTAAGGATTTTGAGTTTTCCGGGACCTAAGGAGAATTAAAAAGAAAAAAGAAGAAGAAGATATTATTTCTCTATGACCCATGAAATGAGGATAAAGAGATACTGAAGATGTCCAGCTTGTGTTTCTTCCATTCCAGCATTTCTCATGATGTACTCTGCATATAAGTTAAATAAGCAGGGAGACAATATACAGCCTTGACGTACTCCTTTTCCTATTTGGAACCAGTCTGTTGTTCCATGTGCAGTTCTAACTGTTGCTTCCTGACCTGCATACAGATTTCTCAAGAGGCAGGTTAGGTGGTCTGGTATTCCCATCTCTTTCAGAATTTTCCACAGTTTATTGTGATCCACACAGTCAAAGGCTTTGGCATAGTCAATAAAGCAGAAATAGATGTTTTTCTGGAACTCTCTTGCTTTTTCCA
>SJYX01011765.1:288193-305998 GCA_006410675.1 Oreotragus oreotragus
GGCTATGGTTTTTCCTGTGGTCATGTATGGATGTGAAAGTTGGACTGTGAAGAAAGCTGAGCACCAAAGAATCGATGCTTTTGAAGTGTGGTGTTGGAGAAGACTCTTGAGAGTCCCTTGGACTGCAAGGAGATCCAACCAGTCCATTCTGAAGGAGATCAACCCTGGGATTTCTTTGGAAGGAATGATGCTGAAGCTGAAACTCCAGTACTTTGGCCACCTCATGCGAAGAGTTGACTCATTGGAGAAGACTCTGATGCTGGGAGGGATTGGGGGCAGGAGGAGAAGGGGACGACCGAAGATGAGATGGCTGGATGGCATCACGGACTCAATGGACGTGAGTCTGAGTGAACTCTGGGAGATGGTGATGGATAGGGAGGCCTGGCGTGCTGCGATTCATGGGGTCGCAAAGAGTCGGACACGACTGAGCGACTGAACTGAACTGAACTGAAGATGTCCAACTATTCTAACCAATTAAAAAATATCAGTGATTATTGAGTGACTATAGCATGTCTGATACTATGCAATTCCTTGAATGTAACAGTGAACAAGTTTAGCTTTTGCACTGAGATGGTTATAGTCCAGAGACATATCTGACACATGATATAACAAATTTAAGTTGTCAAAGGTCACACAGAAGAACAAATAATCTAAAGCTAGAAAGTAAAAATAATGTTTTTTGGAGAAAGTATTAAGATGAGATGATTAGTGATTAAAAAAATACATGATTTTGAGATTCTAGGATCACCCAGTAGAATGTGTAGAGTGAAAAGGAAACAGTGAGAAGGAGAGCTAGCATAAGGAAGGAATAAGGGCTTTATGAAATGGGTAATTGGGTAAGATTCTTGAGAGACCCTTGGACTGTAAGGAGATCAAAGCAGTCAATCCTAAAGGAAATCAATCCTGAATATCCGTTAGAAGGATTGATGCTGAAGCTCCAATACTTTGGCTACCTGATTCAAAGAGCCAGTTCATTAGAAAACACCCTGATGCTGGGAAAGATTGAAGGCAGGAGGAGAGGACGACAGAGGATGAGATGGCTGGATGGCGTCACCGACTCAATGGACATGAGTTTGAGGAAGTTCCGGGAGATGGTAAAGGACAGGGAAAGCTGGTGTTCTGCAGTCCATGGGGTCGCAAAGAGTCAGACCCCTAATCTTATTCACTGTTGCAACAACTGAGTGACTGAACAATAACAATGCAATGGGTAAAAAGAAGAAGGAAAGTATAAACAGGAAATGATAAAGGATTATCCACAGATAAGACACATATACACCTCCCCCCCACACACATACATGCATACAGAAAGCAATCACAGAACCTAATGAGAGCAAGCATTTCAAGAAGAAAGGAACTACAGATAATGTCAAAAGTAGCAACTGAATTTCTTAATAAGCATTTTCTGATTTACTAATAGGCAATTTGTTGGCCACCCTGGATAAAGCAGTCATAATGACTGTCTCGAGGGGGAGAATATAAAGATGAAATATAGACAAGTGAACAAAGTTCCTTGGGTTCTTATGAGTTGTTAAACACATGGGGGAACTGTCCTCTGATTCAGTCTACACTGGTCAGTGTCTCAGTGTCTAAGCCAACTTAGTCTTACTAAGGCAGATACCAAGATAAACCATGATTGACTTGCAAGGTGGTGATGCTGGGTTTCAAGTGTCTAGTTTCTCTAAGTGCACTGCACAGACATTCTCCACTGAGACGTTGCCATTTCCAGGATGCTATGGTGCTAATAAAATCCTTGCTCCTGTTACAGTTTTGGATGAAGCTTCTGCCCACAGTTTTTCATCGAGTAACATTTGCTTTTTTCCTTCTTTCCCTTCTGGGATAATTGTATAGAATGTTAACTCTTAGAAACAAAACCTAGATCACTTAGCTTCTTGTGCCTAGGGATACGTCCTTTGGACCTGACTGTTTTGCAGCCCCCAAGTGAAGAAAACACAATACTGACCATCTTCTTGGAATCAGGAAGAGAAAGCATTTATAGCAATCCAAGAAAAATCCAAATTAATGTTTCAGTAAATCATTCTGCCACATTAAACATCATTTGTGCAAATTTCATATCCCTTCTTTATAAGTTATACTGTTTTGACTTTTTGTTTTTCTGTGGAATTTGGAGATAATTTTTTAATTTATATTAAACTATCTTAAAGCTACATTAGACCATTCCACCTTTGGGCTTACATATATATAGTAATATGTTTTGCTGTGTGAAATTTCTCTTAAATTTTTCTCCTCTTCAAAATAGATATGCTTAGTTCTTATGCACTAAAAGCACTAACAAGTTTAAAGAATTAATGCATGGATGCAGCATAGTTGTATCTTTACCTAAATAACTTAGCTATGTAGACATTTTAAATAAAAGGAACATAGAGACTTGATATTTTAAAGTGTAACGGAAGAAGCAGCTGTCAACACCAAATTCATTTAAATGCAATCTCTGAGGGAGTTAGATTATCATACAGAAGAGTTTCCTTGTGTGTACAGAAGTCTTTAAAGATCAATCATCTTTCATGATCGTTCTTATCCTTTAGTTTATTTGATTATGCTGGCCTTTCCACCAATGGCTGAGCTGAAGGAAGGTGGTATTTCAGAGGTGAATAATTTGCCTTTTTTTTTTTTTTCCTTTGGGCTCCTGAATAACACTAGAGGTTGTAAAAATTCAATGAAATTTCTGTTTACTTGTAGTATCCTCTTCAATTTTTGCAGGTTTATAATAAGAAATATTATTGCAAATTATGATGCAAATAATAGTGCAAATCCATTCTATGTAATTTACTTGCTACAAAGTTCTGAACAAACATGCCTCAGTCATTTGAAAAATAATTAATTATAGCAACTGGAGGTGGTCACACATTACTCATAGGCAATTCTAGTTTGGTCTGCATGATATTTTTTAGCATGTTTTAAATACTCAGAATATTTCACATGTATAAAATTTGAAATTTATATTATTATTCTACTATTGAAAAATGGTATTCGGAAAAATTGAGCTACAACAGAGAAGCTTTATTCAAACTGAACACTCCCATTGATTGGTTCAGAGATTGACTGGCCTGGCTACTGTGAACTTTGAATTTGCAATATTGATTTACATAGTTTATTTCTGGTAATGAGATTTAAATTTCCAAACAAATTTAATAGAAGCCAATGTTTAAAAAAAAAAATGAAAGCAACAATAAGAAAGAGTTGTCACTCAGTCTGAAGTGAGGTTTGGGTGTCTGTGAGATGACCTTGTGATCTCTTCATAATAGTCTTCAGTAAACCTTTGAGCTATCCCCCATGTTGAAACTGTGAGCCTCAAACTGGGACTTGAACCCATGAAGCTGGACATAAACCTGGCCAAAATCCACGGTTTTTTGACTGAGATCACACACCTGGTTTTAGGACTTAATGAAGCTCAGGTTCTTAATGTTTCATGGCAAAAAGAATTCAGTGAGAGGCAAAGTGATAGGTAAGAAGTGGATTTATTTAGGTAGAGATACACTCCACAGACAGAGTAAGGTCCCTCTCAGAAGGTGAGAGCTGGCCTCAAGATATTTTAGGTTAGTTTTTTGTGGGCTGGGTATGAATGGGGGATTAATCTAACCATTTCAGGGAAGGGGCAGGGATTTCCAGGAACTGGACTGCTGCCCACTTTTTGTTCTTTGATGGTTGTCCTCAGAACTCTCATGGCACTGATGGGAGTGTCATTTAGCTTGGCAATGTGTTAAGATGAGCTTATACTGAGGCTCAGTGGTAGAGAATTTGCCTGCCAAGCAGGAGACACAGGTTGGATTTCTGGGTCAGGAAGATCCCCTGGAGAAGGAAATAGCAACTGTCTCCCATATTCTTGCCTGGGAAATCCCATGGACAGAGGAGCCTGGTGGGCTACAGTCCATGGGGTCACAAAAGAATCGGACATAATTTAGCAACTAAACAACAATATACTAAGGCTCGAAGTCTAGTGGAAGTTGACTCACCGTCTTGGATTTATCTGGTTCTAATTAGTTTGTGTTGTGACCTTGGGCTTTATCATNCCCATATTCTTGCCTGGGAAATCCCATGGACAGAGGAGCCTGGTGGGCTACAGTCCATGGGGTCACAAAAGAATCGGACATAATTTAGCAACTAAACAACAATATACTAAGGCTCGAAGTCTAGTGGAAGTTGACTCACCGTCTTGGATTTATCTGGTTCTAATTAGTTTGTGTTGTGACCTTGGGCTTTATCATTCTTTTCAAATCTGTGCTCTGCCCCCTTCCCTCCTATTTCAATGGTACTCTCAAGGCAAATTTTCATGCTCAGTTGTATGCAAAATACTATACTTAAAACATCTCTAGTGATTTTCTTTCATGACATTGGTCAGAGCTATTTTTGTTCTTTCTCACTTTATCTGGCTTTGTAGTTGGATACTTTCAATTCTGAGTTGTGTGTAAAATATTGACAAGAAATAAGATACCGTCCCTTTTGTAGGGTAATTTATTTCTTACTGAGACAGGAAGGAAGGGAGCAGGGCATAATTGTTAAAAGAAGGAAGAGGTGAGCAAACCATTGAGAAAAACAAGATATGACAAAAACTAGCTGGAACCAGCTAAAATCAAAATGACAATGAGCCTGGTCTCATCATTGATCTTTAGCTCGTTATACCTTCATGAGAATACTGGAAAAAAAAATACTCCTCCTCCTACCAAGACATTTCCAGAGCTGACCATAAAAGGACAAGAAGTAGGTAGTGTCCCAACTCCAAGAAACTCCCACCCTCTCCCCTGGAACAGCAAGGATATTCCTCCTGCTGGTTAGCCTTTGAAATTACCCAGCCCATAAAAACTAGCAACCACATACCCCAGGCCATCCTCATCTTTTTGAGGTGGGAGCTAGGCAGGCTCCAGGTTAGACAGTTATAACCAGTCTTCTGTCCACACTTCTTACAGCAAAAAAAAAAAAAAAAAAAAAGGTAGTCTTCAGGCCTGACACTTGCAACTAACCTTCTGTTTTTATTTCCTGAGAAAGGAGATTGGTGGGCTCCAGGTTACGAATTTACAATCAGCCTCCAGTTTGTACCTCAAATAGAAATAACAACATTAACAGGGTAAATAGCCAGGCTTTGTTTCCTAAGCACACTTTAATATAACAATTTGACAGAAACAAAGGGGGGCTAAGCTCTATTTGAGTAAAAGATGGTGTGTGTGTATTCAATCATTTCCCATTCTGTGATCATATGGATTGTAGCCTGCCCGCCTGGCTTTTCTGTTCATGGGATTTTCCAGGCAAGAATACTGGAATGAATTTCCATTTCTTCCTCTGGGGGATCTCCCTGACCCAGGGATTGAACCTGTGTCTCCTGCATTGGCACGCAGATTCTTTACCACTGAGCCACCTAGGAATCTCGAGTGAAGGATTAGGAGGTCACAAATGTTCCCTCCTTGGGGCAAGGGAGACACTACACATGCACAAAAGGCTCCTCGGCTCCTCAGGAGTCAAAAGACAGGGGACACCATGGTATAATAAGTCTGCCATTCTCTTCCTTCCCCCTGCCCAACTCTTTTGTTGAAATCTATCTTGGCTCAGGGGGGTGCGAGTACATAGGGGATGACCTTGAGGCAAGTTAGCCATGGTGGCAAAGCAAGATGATGGGCCAGAAGGAAGACAAAGACCTGGAACACACTCTTAAACATGATTTAAATGTCCCCAAATGACTTTCTACTGCGTTTGCCCTTGCAGCTTTTTGCATATAGTCTGCTTTTCAAAAGTACTCTCTACTTTTCTCTTCCCTTCTGGCTCATCATGAGATTTTTTTTTTTTTTTTTGGTCAAGGCATGCAAGGACTGGGGATTTAGGCCCCAGCCACTAGCCTTTGTGGTCTAACAGTTAGGACTCCGGGTTTTTATCCAAGTGACCAGGGTTCGATTCCCTGTTGAGGAACTAATATATTGCTTCCAGCTACTGCTCACTGCCACTGCTTACTGCAAGCTACCACTGATTGCTGCATATGTCTGAAAGTTATTCTGTCTATGGAATGTATATCTTCAACCTGTTTTCACTCTACTTCCTCTCACTCTTGAATTTCCTGCACAAAGCCAAGAATCCTCACTTAGTGACCCAGCCAGGAACGTACGTGTGTCTTAGGAACAGATATTACCTTCTGCACCACTACCACCTAAAACAAATTTTTCTTTTCCAGTTCAGTGGAAACATGATTCTATAAGTCAAGATGTAAATTTGGTCTAGCACAAGACAAATATATTTGGGTCAAAGTCACTACAATGAGTTTAAACTGAAAATGTGGACACATGAAACATGGAAAACAATTTAACTGAGTCTTTAATATCCTGTATTCTACATCATTTACATTCATAGTAATTTAAATTATCTATCAGTTTAACAGTATCATAGCCCACAAATGTGTAACTTTTGAATTTTTTCTCCTTTTTTGGCTTTTAATATTCTCTTCAGTTATTTTTAATTGATATATTCTGGGAGAACTTTTTTTTTTTCCCTATGTTTGTATCCTGAGACTTTTAGAGACAAGGAGTTATGAAGAATCTAATAATCACATAGTTAAAGTACATAAGAACATGCAGCTACCAAGTTTTAGACTTTTCATAACCTTGCAATATCTAAAATTCCTTTTTCTCCCTGCCTTTGGCCAAGAGAGCAGATGGATAATTACACTCCTCAAAAGACAAATTAAAGAAAAAATTTGGACCAACTGGTTTATTGAAATATAGTGCTAATGGAGGGTTGTGGAGAAATGGCCAAATAAGAGTCTCGAATGACCTTATTTTCCTCCTGGTGACAGTGCTTTCCAGATTAAAAGCTGTTTTCTTTTATTGAAATAGAATAGTGCCAAACATTGAACCTGTTTTGTAAGACATACATCAAGAGAGAAAATATTTCACCACAATGACATGACCTGACATTTTAAAGCAGATAACAAATGACATCTTGTCAATGGCACCAATTTATTATTCCCTCTCTTGTACCTTGGTGCCACAGCAGGATGCATGCTCCTTTTAATCATGGGATTGTGTTAAACAAATTTTTACCAGCAGAGACTATAAAATTCCCCTCATCATTTCCGAGTATCCTGACCTCTTGACTGCCCCCACTGCAGCATATAAAGACAAAGGCTATGCTAAATTTTTCATCATTTTATTCCATTTCAGATCCAATTATGGGAGGGTCTTCCATCACTTACAGGGGTGTATATGCTATAACAGGAAGTGCCACACATTAATCAGACTCTTTTTATCCAGCAGACACCAATGCTAAATCACATTACTTCACAAAAAGAACATGAAATAGAGGCAAACGTCCGAGGAGGGTGCTCTCTCTTGTGCAGTTACAATAGGAGGTGACTTGTGTGGGTGGCCTTCCCATCAAGTCCCAGAGAGTATCAAAGTGCATTTTTTTTTTCATGTTTTCTACCACATTCCTCCCCAAAAGGACCCTCTTCTCCCACTTGCTTTAATGTTCCTCTGCCAGTTTATATCATAGAATCCACCACTTTAAACATTGCCCTGGGCAATGACTTTCTAGTTGAACTGTTGTAACTAATCGGCCTGTAAGCTGAAAAATGACCAGCTTGACACTTGTTCAGCCCTCTTAGCAATGAAAATTCTCCCTTTATCTCAGCAGTCTCTTTACAAGCACGTAGGACAAAGAACTTAGATGCTGAATATTTCTGACAAATGACATTGAAATTGTGGATCTGAGGGAAGCAGAAAGATTTACATTACTAAATAATCTAAAGTATTTTGGAGTTAACACTTTCTTAATAATATTTCAAAATTCTATGTGATAGATTAACCATTATGAAGATAAGTCGCTTATGATTTCAAAGACATATATAAAAATATATTATAAAAGTTAAATAACTTTCATTGAAAAATTTAATGAAAAATACAAGGATCTCTTTATACAAAAAAGGATAAGGCTTATAGTTCAAAACAGACATACTTATAAATACTAAAAACTTGTGTTTGGGCAAGTTACATCATCTTTCAAAGTCTTGATTTATTCCTTTATGAAACAGGGATAATATTATCACTTACTTCACAGAGTTGGGGCCACTAAATGAGCTAATATCTGTAAAGCATCAGGAATAATAGTTGATAATGCTAGCCACTCAATAAACATTGTTCTTTGTTATCATCATGAAATTCTAAAATATGCCTAGAGTAAAAGAAATAAAATATAATTGTTGCTTTGACTTCTCCCAAGGACTGATTGGAAAGCGTAATCTCAATTGCTTTAGATTCAAACTGTGGATTCAGTTTTATTGAAGAAAATATCATAATTTTCTTTAAGATACTCTTTCACAAGAAAGTTTTAATAGCCTAAGAAAAAAATATAATCTAAGTTCTCAAAAATCTGTCTATAAATTAGTGGGTGTATTAAGATAATTTCCCCATAACAATGATACCTCCACTTAAGATAAAATATTCAAAAGATCTTTGAACTCTATGCATTTTAGGAGTATTTGATTAATAAATAAGAAATACATACTTTGTTTAAAGATTAAATCAAAGAGTGATTGAAATGGATATTTAGAAAAGGGGCATTGCTAATAGACAAATTTCTGAGTAAGATAATATGAGAAATGAGTGATTGAAAGAACAGGTGAAGTGTTGACACTGAAAAAAGGGAAGGACAACTCTCTTCCTAAAACTAGGAGCAAAGGAATAATATGAGAGGGGGCATAGATAAGCTTATTGGTGTGAAGGTAGAAAGATGAGAGAAATATACCTGACAACCTCAACTATGTATGTAAGGCTGAAAACAAAAATCATACCTGACATTAAATGGAATGAAAACAGAAAATGACTTAGGGGGAATGGTAAAGTTTCAGAACTGTTCTGAAAGTAGAAGGGGAAGAAGAAGCTGATTTAAAAATAATGAATTATTATTGCAAGCCTAGCTACCCTTCATGACCCGGAATTTACAAAGTTGAATGATTTTCTTCCAGCTTTCCTGGTGGCTCAGTGGTAAAAAATTTGCCTGCCAATGCAGGAGACTAGAGTTCAATTCCTGGGCAGGGAGAATCTCCTGAAGAAGGAAAGGGTGACCCACTCCAGTCACTCTTACCTGGGAAATCACATGGACAGAGGAGCCAGGCAGGCTGCAGTTCACAGAGTCTCAGAGTCCAACACAACTTGGTGACTGAGCGCGCATGCACGTGATTTTCTTCAGTAATTCTCAGCAGTCTGAGACGGAAGAAAGGAGCAATTGTGGAAATACAATTGGCTTTTCTGGTGGATCAGCTGGTAAAGAATCTACCTTCAATGCAGGAAACCCTGGTTCAATCCCTGGGTTGGGAAGATCTCCTGGAGAAGGAAATGGCAACCCACTCCAGTATTCTCGCCTGGAGAATCCTATGCATGGAGAAGCCTGGTGGGCTACAGTCCATGGGAATAACTGAGGTAACAGATTTTCCTAGGAAGGTACTAGACTTGTGCTAGGACTTCAGATAAATTATCTCAGGCTATACTCACACCAAACCTGAAAGGCAGCTATTTTTAATTTCTATTTTACAGATGAAGGAACTGTAAATTTTAAGTGATTTGCTGAAAGTCACAGAAGGTAGTACAATCTAGGTTCATCTGAATACCAAAATCTTTCTTCTTTGTTTCACAGCTAGTCATAATAATGGAGGATCCAAAGGTGAATCTATGCTGAAGAAATAATAGTGGGAATGCGGTGGGCTAAAGGGTAATGATTCATTTTGACGTACGGCAAAAATCACCACAATACTGTTAATTATCCTCCAATTAAAAATAAGGTGAAGGTGAAGGTGAAGTCGCTCAGTCGTGTCCAACTCTTTGTGACCCTGTGGACTGTAGCCTACCAGGCTCCTCCATCCATGGGATTCTCCAGGCAAGAATACTAGAGTGGGTTGCTATTTCCTTCTCCAGGCGATCTTCCCAACCCAGGGATCGAACCCAGGTCTCCCGCATTGGAGGCAGATGCTTTAACCTCTGAGCCAAAAATAAATACATAAAAAAGAAAGCCTTTGACTCATTTTATATGATGAGACAAAAAAAAATCACATGATTAATATGTATTTTGTGCAGGGGTTCAAGAGAATGGAGGGTTAACCTGGGAATGGTATCTGGCTTAAGGGAAAGTTGACAATTTCAGTTTTAATATGTTGTGTTTGAGGCTATAATGAGAAATATGACTAGTGACACTAGGAATACCTGTATTTCAGGTAGCAGTTTGGTGTTTACAATATGAATTTTAAAGAGATATGCTTGGGGATAAAGATTTATATCTGATTTTATTTGAGAGATAACTTAGAAGAATGAAATTCCCATTGTAGGAAATAAGAGGGGAAAGAGAAAATCCATATAGAATACACATTCAAAGCTGAATGGCATACATTCAAATTTTGGCAGTAAAAATGCAGGGAAAAATATTCAAACTAATAGGAGGAGAGCAATGAGAAGGTTGTTCTCATATAAACTAAAAGTAGTTTGGTGTTTAGCAACTGTTCCTTGGAGCCTAAGAACAGAAATGGGAATGATAATCTAGATACATCCATATTTCATTATATGATTATTGACTTCAGCTGCTGCTGCTGCTGCTAAGTCACTTCAGTCGTGTCCGACTCTGTGTGACCCCATAGACGGCAGCCCACCAGGCTCCCCCATCCCTGGGACTCTCCAGGCAAGAATACTGGAGTGGGTTGCCATTTCCTTCTCCAATGCATGAAAGAGAAAAGTGAAAGTGAAGTCGCTCAGTCTGTCTGACTGTTAGCGACCCCATGGACTGCAGCCCACCAGGCTACTCTGTCCATTGGATTTTCCAGGCAAGAGTACTGGGGTAGGGTGCCATTGCCTTCTCCGTATTGACTTCAGAAAGAACAAATTTTAAAAGAGAAGTATAAAGAGATTCTGGATTACAAAGCTACATATACACTCATATACAAGTATTATTTATTTACTTAATCGACTCATATTTTGGTCATAATATGCAAAAACAAAACTTTCAAATATTACCATTTATAATTTCCCTATACTTGAGGTACCGACCTTTTAAAGGACAGATTAACCTAGGTTCTTTATAAGTCATCCTTTGCCAATACAAAATTTACTCATTTTCAGTTTAGCCCGGTCTCATTTTAGTTCACCATTTTCAGGGTCCTCTTTTTGTTTCCCATCCTGCTTCTATTACTAAGCTCCAGGGGCCCTAACTGCTGCCACCAGGGTAGCTGGAGAGGAGCAATCCTGCCTCACTCCCACCTGAGGGCCACACTGGTCTTCTCCTGATAGAGAATGCCCGGGGTAGTTCTTGATGCTGACACCTCTGTCCTTTGCTCTGCTGGTTCTGTAGCAATAATCCCAGCCACAACATTGTCCCACAGTCCTCTGAATCACCAGCCATGTATTTCTGGGCCTGGTTGCTGAAGAACTGACTATTTATCTACACCTTTCTGAAGGCTGCAAGTACTCAAGTGTCAGTGGTTACTCTGATTACTCAATAAAGCCCTCTTCCTTACTTTTGTGAGGCTACTGACTACTGGCTCTTCAGACATAGCAGGAGATGTGCAAGCTGGCCCCTGTACTACCTCTTACTCTAGTTTATTATTTTTTTTTTTTATTTCTTTTCTCTTTTGCCTCTCTCAACTCTGAGAATTCTTTATGTAGTAACTGGAAGAAAAACATTCTCAAGTTCATTTCACAGCCTCAATTGTTAGTATTTTATCTGATGAATCCTTTCACAATTAGAAGCTGTGAATGAGGGGTTTTCGTTTGTTTGTTTTTCCAGTCTATTTATGACAATGGCCCTGGTACCAAAGCTCAGAGTCTCTCAGGCAATGAGTCAAGTAGGGGACTCACATGAGAAAATGAAAAATATATGCTGTTTATTATCTCATGTTATTCATCTTCCTTATTTATCACATCTTTTCCAGAAAAGGATTTATGGCAGCTTTCACATATTTAGATAAATTGAAGTAAAAAGCAAATGGCAGTGGGGGAGAAGGAAAGCAAAAGAAAAAAAAATATGAGATGAATTCAAGAATGCCATAAAGGCATCTAAACTTGCTTGCAGCCAGCCACACACCTGACTCTTGAGTTCTGAAGCAGTCAAAGGGAAGAGGGCATTAGAGGAAACATGTTCCCCAGTGCCAATAAAAAAGAAGCTCACCTGTTGCCTAGAAGATGCACAGTTATTCCTAGCACTGAATCCAGAGAAAAACTTGTCCTTTGAGTCTTCATAAAAAGGGACACAGTGAACAATTTCCTCAAGAAATTGTTGCAGTAACTACATCAAAGTAGTTTTATGGAACTGTTTATTACTGAGTCCTGCAGTGCAGGCCCAGGGTACAGTGCCAAGAGGAAAGCATAATTAACTGGAAATATTTCTGTGGGGGACAACATTTGGTTGTCTGGGTGCGCATTTGTCTGTTTGTCAGCCTTAACCCGTGGTTGATTTTAATGGTTCCTTTGTGTGGATTCAATTACACTTCAGAAATTTTTCCAGATATTATTCTCTTAACTAAAGTTTTGATGGCTACTGAGCAGCAGTGATCTGTAGTTGGATTCCCTAACAAGTGCTGGCAATGCAACTGCTTTGTGTTATTGATGAAGATCAGGGTTGCACACTTTATTGTTCTGTGGCCTGGGAGTAGACCAGCATTTCTAAGGAAGGAGGAGGGGCCTTGGAAGGAGCTGGGATAACGGCTACCCCATTTCTACTTAGAAAATGCCTGTTGGGAAGGCTTGGTCCCAAATTTCCTCAGGAGGCACTTTGGAGTCTGCTTTAACTCATAGATAAAAAGGCCCTTTGAATCTGGCCGCAATAATTTCAGCCTGAAAAAAATGTATACTTTGTGTATTTAAATACTCGGAGCAATTATGAAACGCAGCTCAGCCTCTACAGATCATTTAACCTTGAGCTTTGTAATTTCAGAGCATGTCCTGCAAAATAAACTGATGGCAAATCATATATAGAGGTAAATAGATGAGTCAAAATTAGTCTAAAATTTGAGTATAAAGTCAAATAAGTGTTATCTTTTTAATAAAATAATAAAGTTGTTTTTAGTGGGGCTGATTAGCACCTCTACTTTGACAAAAATTAAGTGGTGGATCAATGTGGAATTTTAGAATCATAAAAGTAAATTTCATTCATAGCCAATAATTTAAAAATATATTTAAAAAATAAAATTCTTAAAAAAACGGAGTTCAGTATGTTGAGACATTTCCTCTCTTTAGTGTGGCAACAGAGCTAGCGTTATAGAATCAGCTGTGGTAAAGCATGGCTGCTGGCCTGCAGCATACAGGGTTTGCTTGTTTTAATTGGGGTATAGTTGCTTTACAAGGGTGTATTAGTTTCTGCTGTGGACTGAAGTGGATCAGCCATATGTATGCGTTTATCCCGTCCCTCTTGGACCTCCCCACCACCCCATCCTATCCGGGTCACCACAGAGCACTGAGCTGAGCTCCTTCCACTACACAGTGGTCCCCACTAGCTGTTTCACACACGGCAGTGCACATCTGTCAATCCCTGTACACTGTCAATCCCAACACATCTCCCCTCCCCGTGGCCATCCTCCGCCTGGCCCGTCCTGCCCTGTGCCCACACGTCTGTTCTCTACCAGTGAGTCTCTAAGTTGTTAGAGCCACCATGGAGGACAGTCCTGAGGTTCCTTTAAAAAACAAAACATAGAACTACCATATGCTCCAGCAATCCCACTGCTGGGCACATCCATTGAGAAAATCATAATTCAGAAACTATACATGCTTTTTAAACTTCATGTTTAGACTAAACTTTACCAAAACAGAACATTTTATTTTTTACTGTTACATCTCTAGCCCTCAGAACAGTGCCCAGAACACAGCAGTTATGAAAAGCTGAAATATGTGCTGTAATTACAATAAATAATATTCTCTGGTAAGACAAAATAATAAAAAGCATAAAGAGATGTTATAGTTTCTGAGTAAGTATTACACATTTAAAAGTACACAGTGTAAGTTTGTATTAAAATCATATGGACCTTTAACTGGTGACTTTTTATTCCTTCTTTAATTAAAAAAATGTCTATCACATTTTAATCAATACTCTATCATATCCATGGAGACATGCTATAACCAATATGATATTTTTACAAGGCATTTTTGCTTGCTTCTTTGAAATCAGACCTCTAAATATATGATCTTAACAAAATTTATAGCCCAATTATGATCCAATTTAGAAACTAAAATATACAGAAAAGCTCATTGTGTTAGAAAGGTTATATGATGAGAGAAAAGCTCCCAAAATTTTAGGGACAGTGGTTCTGCATTTGCAGGTTATTATAATAATCAAAATATGGTAAATGCCAGTTGCTTCTTATGTGCTTAATCTGATTATATATTCATGTTACTGTGATGTCTTTATGAAGCTAAGTACTGAGTATCAGATTAAGTGTCTTAGTAGGTTAAAAAACCAAAGTCAGAACCTTGAATTTAAGTTTGAATTAATCCAGGTTGCCATTTGTGAGCTTTTTTGATAATAGTCCACCCAAAATGACATAAGTAGTAGAGATTTTTATCTCAGAATGATATCCCTGCCAGCACCACCAACTGTTGAATGTTAAATATGAGATTAGGCAGGTGCAGAGATTTTTATTCACCTACAGAAAGCAGTACTTAGACATCCAAGCCAAACAGCTCATACACTAACAAAAATCAACCTCCAAACCATCTGCCCATGGAACAAACATGTCAGTCATTTTTCCATTTGACTGGCAGTATTTCTAGAAATGGATAATTTTAAACATTATTTCTGACCCAGGGGAAAAAAAAAAACAACCCACCAGTACCACCACCACCACAGAGCTCTAGTTTTATTTACCTGGCAATTGAGCTGATTCTAGGCAAAATTATGAGGTTAAAAAAAGTCTTCAGGTTGTGGCCCTTGCTCTTTCATTTGCCTGCTTCCCCATTACCAGTTTATACCTACATGCTAATCCTAGCATTTATTAACTCTTGCTGGCTGCTGTACCAGTGACTAGGATGAGCTGACGCTTGTATCTGATTTATTTCCTCTTAGGCAAGATATATTTTTTAGGATTCTACTTATAGGTGATTATATGTAGTAATTAAATCAGATGAATCAATTCTTGATGATTAGACTACCTATTAAGTTATAATTCCTAGGTTAAAAATGACTTATCTTTATAAAATATGCTTCCTCCTTCCCACTAAAAATCTTTAAAGACTAAGTTAAATTCTTAGAATATTTGTATATCTCTAGGTTGCTTGGGAAATGTTTGAGAAATTGTTCACTTACTTGATGCCCCTAAAATTAGAGGTTTTAAGGAGCATTGCAATGTCTATTCATCTCTGGCATACTCTGCTTGGAAAACTCTACCAACAAATGACTCTGCCTCGATTTGGTAGAGGTAGCAGAAGGTCAAAGTCCCTGAGGTTTGGCAGACTCTAAAATTTTAGAAGGACATAATTCCTCACTGAGCAGACTGAAATTCTTATTCATTTAGTGAGATGCTAGACTGGATTTAACGATAACAACAACAAAAATTCATCTGCTAGTCTGTATGCTTAAATTAAGGGCTACCTGAATCAAAAAGAAAACAAAATAGATGTTGACTTGTATCATTTTATATTTTATTTTCTACTTTAATATACTCTGATGCAGTTTATTTCTACTTTTAAAAGGAGAAGGATTAGGTATAGGGAATTCTGTAATATTTATCCTGTCTTTCTTTCAGGATAGAGTATCCAATTATATCTTTTGCATAATGTGAAATCTTCACCATCATAGAGAACACATTTTAAATTTATGGCTCAGAGGGATTTCAATCATCTCTGGCATTCAGCACTCAAGGCATTTTATATATTTATTCAGAGCAGTATAGCAGAAAGTACACAACAGATTGCAATTTAAATGCTGTACTTTTTGCAACATATATTTGCAGTAAAAACTTGGAGAATATATAAAATAAGAATGCATTATGAGTACTGTACATTTGGACTACATGTTTTGAGAGGAGAATTCTTACATTCTTCCATTTAACAGACATTTTCTCAGGGTAGCTCTATGCATGGAAGAACACATCTGATGGTCTGATCCTAAAGCCATGTACATTGTTTTGTGTCCACTTTAGGGACACCTCCATGTGGAGATCATTACTCTATGCAGTAGAGGTCAAATACAAATTTTGCAATATTGGAGTTATTTTTTTGGCATACAACCAAACAATAATGCAGAAGATATACTGGAGGATTGGGTGTCAGGAAGATAAGAAGTCATTGCAGGGACTTCCTTAGTGATCCAAGAAAGAATCCACCTTGCAATGCAAGAGACATGGGTTTGATCCCTGGTCAAGACTTTTTAGAACACCCCAAAAAGNCCAAACAATAATGCAGAAGATATACTGGAGGATTGGGTGTCAGGAAGATAAGAAGTCATTGCAGGGACTGCCTTAGTGATCCAAGGAAGAATCCACCTTGCAATGCAAGAGACATGGGTTTGAGCCCTGGTCAAGACCTTTTAGAACACCCCAAAAAGATGTCCTTTTCATTATGAGGGACTGGGATGCAAAAGTAGGAAGTCAAGGAACACCTGGAGTAATAGGCAAATTTGGCCTTGGAATACAGAATGGAGCGGGGCAAAGGCTAAGAACTTTTGCCCTGGTCATAGGTCATAGAAAACACCCTCTTCCAACAATACAAAAGAAGACTCTACACATGGATATCACCAGATGGCCAACATCAAAATCATATTGATTATATTCTTTGAAGCTAAAGAGGGAGAAACTCTATACAGTCAGCAAAAACAAGAAATACAGAATGGAGCGGGGCAAAGGCTAAGAACTTTTGCCCTGGTCATAGGTCATAGAAAACACCCTCTTCCAACAATACAAAAGAAGACTCTACACATGGATATCACCAGATGGCCAACATCAAAATCATATTGATTATATTCTTTGAAGCTAAAGAGGGAGAAACTCTATACAGTCAGCAAAAACAAGACTGGGAGCTGACTGTGCCACAGTCATGAACTCCTTATTGCCAAATTCAGACTTAAATTGAAGAAAATAAGGAAAATCACCAGACTATTCAGGTATGATCTAAATCAAATCCCTTATGATTATACAGTGGAAGTAAGGAATAGATTTAAGAGACTAGATCTAACAGACAGAATGACTGATGAACTATGAAGAGAAGTTGGTGACATTGTATAGGAGACAGGAAGCAAGACCATCTCCAAGAAAAAGAAATGCAAAAAAGCAAAATGGCTGTCTGGGGGCACCTTACAAATAGCTGCGGAAAGAAGGGAAGTGAAAAGCAAAGGAGAAAAGGCAAAATACACCCATTTGAATGCAGAGTTCCAATTAATAGCAAGGAGAGATAAGAAATATTTCCTCAGTGGTCAGTGCAAAGAAACAATAGAATGAGAAAGACTAGAGGTCTCTTCAAGAAAATAAGAGATACCAGCTAGAGGTCTCTTCAAGAAAATTAGAGATACCAAGGGAACATTTCATACAAAGATGGGCTTAATAAAGGACAGAAATGGTATAGACCTAACAGAAACAGAAGATATTAAGAAGAGGTGGCAAGAATACACAGAAGAACTGTACAAAAAAGATCTTCATGACCCAGATAATCATGATGGTGTGATCACTCATCTAGAGCCAGACATACTGGAATGTGAAGTCATTTGGGCTTTAGAAAGCATCACTACAAACAAAGCTAGTAGCGGTGATAGAATTCCAGTTGAACTATTTAAAATCCTGGAAGATGATGCTGTGAAAGTGCTGCACTCAATATGTCAGCAAATTTGGAAAACTCAGCAGTGGCCACAGGA
>SJYX01011765.1:308576-351729 GCA_006410675.1 Oreotragus oreotragus
GATCCCTGGGTTGGGAAGATCCACTGGAGAAGGGAAAGACTACCCATTCCAGTATTCTTGCCTGGAGAATTCTATGGATAGAGGAGGCTAGCAGGCTACACTTCATGGGGTTGCAAAATTGGACATGGCTGAGCAACTTTCACACACACACACACACACACACACACACACACACACACACACACACAGCTTGGCTAGCACAAATGCTGAAAGTAAGCTGGTCTTGCTACAAAACGTCATAGATGAATAGAAGCCTTAATGTCTCTGTGTGTACACAAATCTAAAGGAAGAGGAAAAGCAAGAGAATAAAAGAACATTAAAGAAAATGATTTGGTGGTTGACAATACAAAGAAAAGCTTTAGACATATTAAAGAGTTTGGAAATAGTCCACTTGGGTTTGGAAATTAGGATCTCTTGTAATGTCTGTGAGAATAATTTTATTAGAATTGTGGAAATGGAAGTCAAATTGCAATTGACTTAGGTGGTGGGGAACTGGGGAAATTAGGAAAGCAAGTGCACGCAGTATCTCTTAAATAATTAAAAGTGATTATTATGGTCACTAAGAGAAGGAAGGAGACAGAGTCAAGGAAAGAAACTGAGTGTATTTCTATAAAGGAAGGGCAGAGGGAAATGTAGCCAAAATACCTGGAAAAGGCTGGAGAACATTGATGAGGCAACCCGAGATAGGGCAAAGTATACAGGTGACAGTGTGACTCTCAGGAGTAGGAAACGTGAGTGTTGTTAGGCGTAGATGGGAACCGGAGGAGGAAGTGTTTCGGCACTTTCCCCAGTGACAGCACTATTCTATTTATGAAGCAATAAAAGGTATGCTGATGGCGAGGCATGGAGAACTCCTTTAGGATGAGGAGAGAAAATATTTGAATGCAATGAGCACCTTAAGGATAAACATCCTAATCACTAAGGAATCTCTGAGAATGGTGGCTGTTTTCAATATTGCTCTCACTAGTGCTTATCACTACACTCTTTATAAGTCCCACAAATATTTATTGAGATCAGCCTATTTGTGCCTGAAACTATATTAAGATATAACAAGTTTTACAAGACAAGGAGAAAAGATGGCTCTTCAAGGAGTTTGTGCTTTTGTTCTGTCAGGTAGCATTAGGCCAAGGAAAATAGTATATTTCAGCCCATTCTTTTCTTGTATTGAACAGTATTTCATTGTCATATTACTCTATTTGCTGTTTGTATGTGACTGCTTCATGGTTTCCTTGTACTTCCCTAGGCATGTTACCTGTATTTCGAGAATGGAGAAAGGATCCATAATGGTAACATTTTGTTCTTTCTTCTTATGCCTTCAAATTTATTTTATTGCTTATTTATTAGTGCTGCCTGCTGTGAGCGGCTCTATCCTGATTTAGCATCATCAGGGATGACTATATTAAGGTGATCATCCCTTTGTAAGATCAGTAACCAGCACACTAACCACAAAGTTCATTCCACTAACTCATGAAAACATTGTTCATTTATTTTTAGCTTATCCAGTAATATTCCAACTGCTTTTTCAGATATACATCATCACTCTTCCTATATCTATAGTATTTTCAACATTTATTGTTTTTTTCAGTATTACTCAGCCATTAAAAAGAATACATTTGAATCAGTTCTAATAAGATGGATGAAACTGGAACCGATTATACAGAGTGAAGTAAGCCAGAAAGAAAAACACCAATACAGTATACTAACACATATATATGGAATTTAGAAAGATGGTAATGAGGACCCTGTATGCAAGACAGCAAAAGAGACACAGATGTGTAGAGCTGACTTTTAGACTCTGAGGGAGAGGGAGAGGGTGGGATGATTTGGGAGAATAGCATTGAAATATGTATACTATCATGTAAGAAATGAATCACCAGTCTATGTTCGATGCAGGATGCAGGATGCTTGGGGCTGNTATATATGGAATTTAGAAAGATGGTAATGAGGACCCTGTATGCAAGACAGCAAAAGAGACACAGATGTGTAGAGCTGACTTTTGGACTGTGAGGGAGAGGGAGAGGGTGGGATGATTTGGGAGAATAGCATTGAAATATGTATACTATCATGTAAGAAATGAATCACCAGTCTATGTTCGATGCAGGATGCAGGATGCTTGGGGCTAGTGTATGGGGATGATCCAGAGGGATGATGTAGGGTGGGAGGTGGGAGGGGGGTTCATGTTTGGGAGTTCGTGTACACACGTGGCAGAGTCATGTCAATGTATGCCAAAACCAATAGACTACTGTAAAGTAAAATAAAGTAAAATGGAAGCTAAGAAAAAAAAAAAAGTTTGCCTCTCTCAAATTTTATGAAATAAAACTGCAATCTTTGCTAAGTTATACATTTATTCATTTATTTATGGCACATGAATCCTTCACAAATAATAGGGATATAATTAGCCACTTAAATGTAAAAAGCACTTACTAGAATAAAAATACTTACCTGACAGAAAGGTTTAAAAATATAACTTTTTTTCTATATATTCACTCCATGCTTACTAAAAGTGGTAGTGGAAATTGCTGGTTCCCCTTCTATCTCTGCAAAGCATCCATTCCTTTTCTTTACCACCGGGAAGCAGTCATTTACTTCCAGTGAGTTGAGCACATCACTGGCAGCAGAAAAAGAACTCTACCATTCAGTGTAAATCACACATCGCCACCTCATTGACTGTCCAGGGAATTTGCTTTAAGTTGGTTCAACCAGAATGAAGTACACAACAGTTACTCTCTGGTTGGGGGATTTTTCCCGATGGTGTTGTACTTAGATATGACATGTGGCCCTACTGCAGCTGAGTGGAGGGGAGTTGGTTGAAGTAAGGGGCTGACCCACAGAACAGAAGCGATCAATCTTATAATGAGCCAGGTCTGCCTTATCTCTGGTTCTTTCAAGTAAATAAGCCCATAAAACTCCTTTACAGCTTGCATAACATCATGACAAAACCCTGCTATAAAAAAACAGTGTAGTAGAAACCCATTGAAGCTAGACACACTGATGAGCTATCCCGATTCAATGAGATACTGATGTCTACATGTTTCTGAAACTCAGATTTTCCCCTGAGTAATGGGGATAATCCGGAGAAGGCAACGGCACCCCACTCCAGTACTCTTGCCTGGAAAATCCCATGGACGGAGGAGCCTGGTAGGCTGTAGTCCATGAGGTTGCTGAGAGTTGGACGCGACTCAGTGACTTCACTTTCACTTTTCTCTTTCATGCATTGGAGAAGGAAATGGCAACCCACTCCAGTGTTCTTGCTTAGAGAATCCCAGGGACGGCGGAGCCTGGTGGGCTGTCGTCTATAGGGTTGCACAGAGTCGGACACGACTGAAGCAGCTTAGCAGCAGCAGCACGGGGATAATCACAGTATACTGTGGTTATCATAAGAATTAAAATAATATATGTTGAAAAGCTACCACATAGTACATTTATTGTTACAAGGTAGTATTAGGAATACTATATCAAAGAAGAGAGTTTTAGACACAATTGTCTAAGTAAAATAAAATACGGACTAGGTTGATTTTTTGAAGTCTCAATTCATGTAACTAAGGCACTGATATCTGCAGATGAGCAGGAGCCATACTCATTGCATATCCATTGGCACTGGAACTAGTTTTATAATCTTCATGTTCTGGAATTTTTGTGCCCACTGAGTAAAATCTTTCTTCACATAGTACATTTTACTGGTTTCTCTGAATGGGCATCAATATCTTCATTGCATTCTAAGTTTTTGGCAAAAGAAATGAAGAATTCTCCAGCCTAATTTTGTTTTTTTTTTTTTTTTTGAGATGCTAACTACTAACTATTGCTGGTTACCAGGCACTGGATCTGATCCTCTAAATTCTAATCAATAGCAGTGGTTCTTCAGAATGGTCAGATAGTCTATGACTTCCCTGCTGCCTCATCTTTCTGAATCCCTGGAATTATCTGGAGACTTCTTCAATGGCTATGCAATTTCTCTCCCGTCAGACTCTAGGCACTGACCCTGGGTTAGCTTAAATTTTATCTTTTTCTTTGCACATTGCAATAGAACCTGAAGACTACTTCCCCATCCCTTCTTCAGGAGCAATCCTCACAGCAAGGTTGGATTTTCAGGGCTTAGCACTACTCTTCTTTGCATTTTCTTTCTCTTAAGGCATGCTACTTAGAGAGCTTAATGGGCTTTATGAATTCTCTTAAATTCAGAAAAAAAAATATACTTATGCATAACTATAAATATTTTCAGAAATCTTTAGAGTCAAACAACTGAAATACATTCCATTTTTTTAAACTTGCAAAAACTTTAGCTAACATTACTGAGCCTTAATTATACACCAGTAATTAGGCTAAAATTTTATATTTACTTTCTCATTCCAAAGAAGGCATTTGTTTTCATTCCTCCTAGAATTGCAATATTTGGGAATGTTAAACTCCCTCAAACAGAACGTGACTAACTTTAAAAGTAAACAATATTGATAAGAAAAAGCATAAGACTTCTTGAATTTATTCCTATTATGTACATGTTCAAAGTCAAAAGAAGAATTAAAAAGTAGTAAACTCCCAAACATGAACCCCACCTCCCACCCCACATCATCCCTCCAGATCATCCCCATACACCAGCCCCAAGCATCCTGCATCCTGGGAGTTCGTGTAAAAAAATAAATAAATACCCCAAAAAAAAAAAAAAAAGTAGTAAACTAAGTCTAAGAGATACAATATCTTTGCACTGTGACAAATTTGGTAACAGAAAAATTTAAAGGAAAACAACTCACAGTTTTAAATATCAGTTCAGTTCAGTCGCTCAGTCGTGTCTGACTCTTTGCGACCCCATGAATCACAGCACACCAGGCCTCCCTGTCCATCACCAACTCCCAGAGTTTACTCAGATTCACGTCCATCGAGTCAGTGATGCCATCAAGCCATCTCATCCTCTGTCACCCCCTTCTCCTCCTGCTCCCAATCCCTCTCACCATCAGATTCTTTTCCAATGAGTCAACTCTTCGCATGAGGTGGCCAAAGTACTGGAGTTTCAGCTTTAGCATCATTCCTTCCAAAGAAATCCCAGGGCTGATCTCCTTCAGAATGGACTGGTTGGATCTCCTTGCAGTCCAAGGGACTCTCAAGAGTCTTCTCCAACACCGCAGTTCAAAAGCATCAATTCTTCGGCGCTCAGCCTTCTTCACAGTCCAACTCTCACATCCATACATGACCACAGGAAAAACCATAGCCTTGACTAGGCGGACATTAGTCAGCAAAGTAATGTCTCTGCTTTTAAATATAGCAGACTGTAAATTTCTTATACTAATTATACTTTACCTTATGAAATTACCTTGCCTTATATCATATAAACTGAACTTGTGAAACTAAGCAATTTTATTTTTCCTTTTGGGTTATATCATTGAGTATTCTTTTATCCAGTAATCAACAAATTCCAACTGTATAAAGCTGATGGTTGCCTTCAAGTTTTCATATCATTTTATATCATCAGTTCCTTGAATGACTTAAGGAAGTTGTTTCTGTAGTAAGTCACTTGGAATGATTCTGATAATGCAATTAGATTTCTGAGTTAGGGTTTCTTTTTCTAGTTATTCTAGGAATTAAACATAAAAATATTTTGCATAAATAATTCTTTTTTACATCTTCAATTTAGGTAGTACTTACAAATTTAGGTAAATAGAATCCAATGAGAATTGTTGGTAGAATTATGTAAATTTTATAATGTTTTAAGCTGAGAAAATAAAGAAAATTCCATTTCGTGACCTATGTACTCAAGGGATTTTCTCAAGATTAATGTGTCTCTTTCTTAGAGCACTAAGGTACATTTAGAACACTAAAGAAGTCATTTACTAAATGGTGCCCTTGGGACTTGAAAGAGTTAATGCACCTCTCAAAGGTGAGCAATGAACTCTCAAATGTGTGCAAGGATCAGTACCAGAGCTTATAAAGAATTATAAGAATGTTAGTCAAAAGCAGCTGTTAGTCCATAGCTCTATTATTCATGACTATAACATTTAGTCAGTATATTTGTTAGCATTCAGTGTGCGCCTTATAAGCAATGCAGACAAATGAGAATCTTCTTACTTTTAAAAGTGAAAACATGAGGTGAGATAAACATTGGCCAAGATAAACACTGGCCAAATGTTGTAAATATGTAAATGTTATCCAAGTAGCTTAAATTTCAAGAACATGACAAATTATGGAAAACTAGGGCTCCAATCCTGGAGAAAGTAATGGCAACCCATTCCAGTGTTCTTGCCTGGAGAATCCCAGGGATGGGGGAGCCTGGTGGGCTGCCATCTATGGGGTCGCAGAGTCGGACATGACTGAAGTGACTTAGCAGTAGCAGGGCTCTGATCCAAAAGTGCTTTTTTCCCCAGTTACATCAGAATAGTTATTAAATCCATTGCATATTTCCTTCTAAAAGAGNAGAATCCCAGGGATGGGGGAGCCTGGTGGGCTGCCATCTATGGGGTCGCAGAGTCGGACATGACTGAAGTGACTTAGCAGTAGCAGGGCTCTGATCCAAAAGTGCTTTTTTCCCCAGTTACATCAGAATAGTTATTAAATCCATTGCATATTTCCTTCTAAAAGAGTATTAAAGATAATTCTGAGAAAATTTACAATATGTAATGTTAAGTGATAAAGTAAGGGTATAAGGCTGCCTATAGAATATAACACAATTTTATTTAGTATATCAATCTAAGATATGAAAGCCCAGAGGAAATACAGCAAAGGATTAAAAGCTTTCACTCTAGGTGATGGGATTATGTTATAGTTTATTTTACAATTTTTCTGCTCTTCTCTAATTTTTTTGTGATGAACATTTTTCTTGCAACAGTTAAATGTTGAGAAAATGTGAAAATAGGTTAGCGGCAAGTTTAACATGTTAAATAAATGTTGCTACCTTGCTATTTTCATCTGAAGTAAGAAATTTGAGCATCATTCTATGCAGGATCCTCACTAAAAGTGAAAACTGTGCTCTCCTCAGTGATGCTTATGGAGAAATCAATTATTCTTCACAGGCTAATCCAAGTTGCTCAGTATAGAAGCTGGGCAGAAAGAAGAGAGACAACTCTGTACTTTGAATACAGCTCTGACTTTGAATGATGGTAGACCCTGAAATTCTCTCCTTACCTTTCTTCTCAACTTCTTATCTTTCTGGGTAATAAATCTACACTCATGGCTTCAAATGTTGATCTACATGCTAAAAGCTCTCAAATACTTATCTTTAGAATATCACTCTCTCCAGTTTTCCCTATTCAAGTACATGCTGCTGCTGCTAAGTCACTTCAGTCGTGTCCGACTCTGTGTGACCCCATAGACGCCAGCCCACCAGGCTCCCCCATCCCTGGGATTCTCCAGGCAAGAATACTGGAGTGGGTTGCCATTTCCTTTTCCAATGCATGAAAGAGAAAAGTGAAAGTGAAGTCACTCAGTCTGTCTGACATAGACATCTGTAAATACGGATAACATAGTATTCAATACAAGAAGAAAACAGATTCAACTAAACTCAGAAGCTTCCCTAAAATATCTCTTCTTTCTGTTTCCTCTCCCAGAGGATGACATTACCGTCCTCCAAATTTCCTAAAGCAGAAACAATGAAGCTACACTTGACTCCCTATATCCCCATTCAATAACTCTTCTACAAATATTTTACCTCCTATGTATTTCTGAATTTTTTTTTTTATTTCTCTTGAATTCACTCTTATAACACCTACCAGAGTCCTCAACTTGTCTTACATGAGTTACTGCAATAACTGAAAATTTTCAATTCTGAAATTGTTTCCCTGCATTTGGCTTCCTCTTTTCATATTTGTCATCTACTTTAAAACTGGAATCATATGAAGTCATAATTTAGGCCCATATTTATCTCTGATTCCTAAGTTCTTTCCACTGTAATTTTTGCTTCCTATGATAAAGAATTTGCAAAAGCTTCAACCATCTGTTTAGAGGGGAGAAAATGTAGCTTTCCAGTTAAAGATGGTAGCTTGAACTCATGCATCAGCTTTCACTTCCTCCTCAAACCCCACAAAAATAATAGAAAGCATGATTTTTTTATCTGTTGGTCATAAATTCAAAAGCCAAACAGAAATTTCAGTATACATCTGGAAGCTGGAAAATGATAACTTATTAAATAGAACCAAGATAATTGAATCCCACGTCAGGAAGATTCTGAGAAGCAAAATACATGCAGAATCCCCCAAAGGGAAAAAGTATACATGGCATCAGGTACTTTTGAAAAGTGTAAAGATGAGTCTGTAATTTAGTGAATTTGGGGACAGTTTAAGAAACAGTTAAAAGATCTTTTCATTGACTGTCCCCTCTAAGCTGCAGCTGTTCCTCAGGGAACACTGGATGGTTCTGTTAGTTTGCCCAACAACAGAAGCATGCACTTCTTCATGTGGGTCCTCCATGCAAAGCAATATATTGATTGGGCTCTTAAAGAAACACCATAAGTGTAAAATTAAGTTGCTTCCCTTCATCACGTACTGGAGATTCCCTGGTGACTCAGACGGTAAAAATCTGCCTGCCACATTGGAGACTCATACTCATTCCCTTGATGGGGAAGATCCCTTAGAGAAGGGAATGGCTACCCACTCCAGTATTCTTGCCTGGAGAATTCCATGGACAGAGGAGCGTGGCAGGCTACAGTTCATGGATTGCAAAGAGTCAGACATTACTAAGCAACTAACACTGCTATTTTCACCTTGTATTACATTTAAAAACAATGAGAAACAACCNGAATGGCTACCCACTCCAGTATTCTTGCCTGGAGAATTCCATGGACAGAGGAGCGTGGCAGGCTACAGTTCATGGATTGCAAAGAGTCAGACATTACTAAGCAACTAACACTGCTATTTTCACCTTGTATTACATTTAAAAACAATGAGAAACAACCAGCCAAAATATAACATAACCAATTATGCTATATACTTATGAGTTAAATGCAGCTAATCTGTACTGGTGGCTGCCAGAGGAAGAGTTTTCTTTTTAAGTTCAGCTATGGAATGTATTGATTTTTGTAGAATTCTTAAGAAAGGATGCTAATCAAGCAATGGTATAATTTTAACTTGACCTGCATAAATAGTCCTTGCATTTACAAAAAAAATGCTGCTAGAGAGCAGGAACAAATAAATCACCCACCAACAACACGTGTGCCTTAGGTGTCAGGCACATAGCAAATTTTGGAGAAGGGATATTGTAATGAACTACTCATTTCAGACTTTATTTCATTCTAATGACAACAATTTAGCCCAAACAGCAAAGGTGCTCTACCCAAAAAAAAGATATAAAGACCTACAGAAAGTATTCAAATACTCAGCACAAATTCATGTTGAAATTAGAAAGAGGGCCCATATATGGTTTCCTGCTGCATCTGATTCTCATTGTATCTGTAATTATCTTATTTCCAATTGTTTTTACTTCATAATCAGATGACAGATATTTTATTGACATTTTAATGACTTCATTCCAAAAATACTGTTAGATCTTGAATGGGAAAACCGAGTCATTTATTTTTGTGTCCTCTTGAACCTAGAAAAATGCTTGAACAAATGATGGATACTCAATAAATGATGAATGACTTCAGTTCAGTTCAGTAGCTCAGTCGTGTCTGACCCTTTGCAACCCCATGAATCACAGCACGCCAGGCCTCCCTGTCCATCACCAACTCCCGGAGTTCACTCAACCCCTAAGGTACTGTCTTACCTCAGATGAAGTCAAATTCATGTCTCCCCAAATAACAATGCCTGCAGCTCCCAAGGCAGCACTTTCTCCAATAGTACTGATTAGATCTTGCTAGATTGAAGACAGTAGAGTTCATTATTCATTTGAATATAAAACAACATGCCAGGAATTAGGATTGGAAGCTAAATTCAATAAAATAGGATGACCCTATTCTCCAACTTCTTAGAGTAATGCAAGTGTTACAAATAAATTAACTAGGGCTCAGAAATCATACTTTATAATCATACAGAAAACATATTAAATATATGTTTTTAAAACATATTTTGCCAAACGGGATATTATTTTTAAGACAGCCTGTAAATAGCCATTAAAAGTTGTTTAATCAAGTTACATGAACAGAGGAACCTAGAAAGCTACAGCGCATGGGGTCTCAAAGACTTGAATACAACTGAGCAACTAGTACTTTCCATCAAAATTGACCAGGGGCAGACGCACACAAATCAACAATAAGTATATGCCCTGGAAACAGAATCCAGAAGTTTTCCTTCTCTAAATGTGAGGAATGCCTTGCAGTCATCTCAGCCAACTTCCCTTTTCAGTTTGCAACTCTCCTGAAAACTTTGCTTCTGCAGTGGCTTGGGGTGGAGGGTGAGGAGAGTTGTTGTTGTTGTTGTTTCCATTTTTATTTTCTATTGGAGGGGTTTTGTGTCATTTGGATTCCCTGTCTAAACAAAGGAACACAGTGTTATAGATCCGCAGGATCTGATTTAATCTGGCGCTTATATTTGGTCCCTGAAATTATTTGTATTTAATTATTTGTACCTGATTAATGGGTTTATTTATGATTCATCCAGTCAGGGTAAGGCCACTGGGATTTTTCTCAATATGGTTAAGATAGATGAAAACAAAATTTCAGCAGAGAGAGTTTGGGTTTTGTAATCCTAAAGGATTACTGTTTTAGTGTTTAAAGATTAACATGAATCTAGGTAATTTCAGAGGGAAATTAAAACTTGAATGTGTACAGTTGGCTTCCTAAATTAAGTTTCTGCAGTTGATTTTCTAAATAAGTTTGCTATGTTATAATATATTCTCTCATTCTTTTGAATGCTAAGCATTAACCTTTTACTTCAAGGATTAATTTCCATCAGTTATGTGCTGGAAATATAATTGGGCAATCTGGTAGGAATTAAAAGCAGAACTCTTAAATGGTGTTTTATCTTAGACATTTTATATTTATATCAATACTTGAGAGAGATGTCTCCTTACCCGCACTTTTATAGTCCACTAAATGAAAGATTTTACAATCTCAGTGTTCAAAAAAAATATTTTTTTCTGGGCAATTTTCAGGTAATTTTGGTTTAATTTGTTTTCAGGCTCACATCTCTTTCCATTTCCCAGGACCACAGTGTGGTAACTCCTGGGAGGAGTTTTTGTGAGGTTCAAATGAGATAGTGTAAGTGAAATGGTTTTGAGAATTATCTATGATGTGAGAAATACTGGAAAGAGGAGGGGTAAGTGATGCAGAGCTCAGAATGAGGACTCTGCTGGGTCCAGGTCCATTGCCTCTTTTAACAAAGACCTAAAGGAGCAGAGCTTCTCCCCTGTCTCTTATACACATCTAGATGTGTATAAGAGACAGGTCACCATCTGCAGTGATTTTGAAGCCAAGAATATAAGCTGTCACTGTTTCCATTGTTTCCCCATCTATTTGCCATGAAGTGATAAAAGGAATAAATAGTAAAAGTTTGATATTTAAAAATCAAAATTTAAGGAAAATTGCTATATTCAGATGTGACCTTAAAATAATTTAAATAATATTTATTAAGACTATGAATTAGCATGTAAACTATAATGTATAGATAAATGAAAAACACAAGATGCCCAGGGTACACATGTATTTTTATTTACAATCATGTTTTAAAAAGCATTTTTAGAAGAAAGGTTGGAAGGAAATATACCAAAAGTTACCAGTATATATTATAGTGATTACTGGTGATTTCCATCATTTCTTATAGTTACAAATTTTCTATAAGGTTTCATACCTTTGATATGAAAATTTAAAAATGAAAAATTTTAAAAAGTTAATCTACATGATGCTACCTGTCTTTCGTGGAATTATAAAATTTTTTATTTTGACTTGATTGTATCTTACATTTAGAAATTAGACCTTCACAGTGTCACAATATCAGTAGCCCCTGACAAGCAGGGACCCAGAGTTGAAAAAGGCACACCTGTATCATCTTTCACAGAAAGACAACAGAGGCAGAGGCAAACGGTGAATCAACTCTCACGCCTTCCATAATAGCATCATACCTTCATGTGGTAACTCCTGGGAGGAGTTTTTGTGAGGTTCAAATGAGATAGTGTAAGTGAAATGGTTTTGAGAATTATCTATGATGTGAGAAATACTGGAAAGAGGAGGGGTAAGTGATGCAGAGCTCAGAATGAGGACTCTGCTGGGTCCAGGTCCATTGCCTCTTTTAACAAAGACCTAAAGGAGCAGAGCTTCTCCCTCCACTCACATTGAAACTTTCCCGAATATAGAGATGTCACAGTCACATGACATGATCAGAGGGGCAAAATCCCTTAACAGTCTCCATGATTTCCTGTTATGTGTATGTTACACCTTAGCTCTCTCACAGTTCTTAGATGTTCTGTTCTGTCGTTGCTGTTGTTTTTCTGTCTTTGCTCTCTCTGCTTTTTCAGTTTTGGCGGCTTCTACTGAGATATCTCCAAGGCCAGAGATTCTTTCTTGAGCTGCGTCTAGTCTAATAATAAAGCCATCAAAGATATCCTTCCTTTCTGTTACAGTGTTTTTGATTGCTAGCTCTTCTTTCTGCTTCTTTCTTGGAACTTCCATCTCTCTTATGTAGCTTATGTTGTCTGTTTTTGCATTTGTTCTGCTTCATCCATTAGAGTCCTTAGCATATTAATCATAATTGTTTTAAATTCCTGGTCTGATAATTACAACATCCCCGCTGTATCTGAGTCAAGCTCTGGTATTTGCCCTAGTCTCTGAAAGTTGTGTTTTTGCCTTTTACTATGTCTTGTAATTGTTTCCTTGATAGCTAGATATGATTTGATTTTTCTCCGTAAGTAGATAGCTCGTACTAGGTAAAAGTGAGAGTGTTAATTTCTTGGTTGTGTCTGATTCTTTGGGACACCACGGACTGTAGCCTGCGAGGCTCCACTCTCCATGGGGNTCAAACAAGTCAATCCTAAAGGAAATCAATCCTGAATATTCATTGGAAGGACTGATGCTGAAGCTGAAGCTCAAACCCTTTGGCCACCTGATGTGAAGAACCAACTCACTGGAAAAAGATGCTGGGGAAGATTGAGGACAGGAGGAGAAGGGGGCAACAGAGGAGGAGATAGTCAGAAAGCATCACTAACTCAATGGACATGAATTTGAGCAAACCTAGGGAGTTAGTGAAGCACAGGGAAGCCTGATGTGCTGCAGTCCATGGGGTTGCAGAGAGTCAGACCCAGCTTAGTGACTGAAAAATGGCCACTCACATGGAATGGACACCTTAGTGAGTGCTTACAGTGCTTTTCCAAGTATGGGAAGATGCAAGAGTTCAGGTTCATAAAAATTTTTCTTATGAAAATATCTAACTATCTGAAGGCCTGTTTTGTCAGTTTTCCCAGAGTATGAATTGCCTCATCTTGATCTTCATCTGAATTCCTTTGTAGGTTAATTAACTGCACTGATTAACAACTTGATTATTTTAGAACTGGATGGTGGACAACCTTCTTTATTTTACAATCTCTTTCTTTTTGGTCTTAATTGTAATCAAGCTCTGGGAGGCAGTTTGTGACCAATTGTCCCAAGGCAATAGCAATGCTCATTCCCAGGTCAGGTGAGGATTTCATTTATAGGTCGCAGCATGCTTTTACTGGAAGAGGCCCTGCTGATAGTAAACAGAAAGTGTCTGGACTGCCTGTCTTACTACTTGTCATGGCCTGGGAAATGGTTCCCTCTTATAGCTTCTTCCCTATCTAGAGTTATACTATCAGGATCATTGACCTTATAGAACTATATATTTGGTCAATCTTTTCAAATTTCCTAATCATTAATTTTATCTGAGTTTCAGTCACACATGTGGTAATTCAAGAAACAATATTTTTGTAAAATAGAATACAAGTAAATATAACTAGGAACATTAATAAGGTCATAAGTAAGTATTTTAACTAAGAATTTCCACTGGGTACAGCCCAGTATCTCCCCATCTGACCTGTCTGTTCTGTACCAACCACTGTCTTTAAGGGAAATAATATATTGACATTATACATATAAAGTTTACCAAAGATGTCTGCACATACAAGTGGTAGGTCATTGTGACCCCTTATAGGACTGGGAAATGAATGTTATATTTTAGGGAGTTACATAACTAATGCCAGAAAGAGAAAAATTGATCTTTGCAGTTAAGGAGGTAATTCTGCCATTGGAGAGGGCTCAATAGCACATAGTGCAAATGTACAATGCACACTAGAAGGAAAGGAGGAGGCAAAAGGACAGATTTGGGGATATAGATATGTGTGTGTATACGTGACTTAATATGTGTGTACAAATATTTTCAAGGTCTGTTCACTCAAAGGTCCTATAAACTGTCCTAGACTTAGGGCCAAGATTTAGTTTCTAAATACCATTATTCAGTTAAGTCTAACCAGGGCTCCTTAGAAAAGTTGTTGATTCCAGGGCTGGGACAATATAGACAAATAATGAGCCTGGAACATCTTGCTATGCTCTTTCTATATATTGGATAATATTTTAAATAAAAAAGTGCTCAAAAATAGGTGAATGTATGCTAAAAGATCACTGAAACTAGAATGACACAATGGTCAAGGATCAAAGCTAGAACAATCAAAGCAAGAAAATAAATCAGAGTATTAAACTCAGAGAATAAAATAAATATCCATGACTCTATATGTATATAAATAAATAAGTAAGAATTGGAAGAGAAGACAGAACTCTTCCTTATAAAATAATTAAACACATTGCTGTATAGGAGAAATTGACAAAGCAGTGCAAAACAACTATACTTCAATTAAAAAAGAGAATTCCAATTATTAGATGAAGAAGGCCTGAGAAAAATAAAACTCACAATTATACATAAAGAAAATAATTATTGTGAGTAATATATACCCCTGGCCATGGAAGCTAAAACTAACGTGTCAATGTGTGAGATCAAATAGAATACTGCTGTCTCAAGAATCTCTCTTAAAATATTAATTAACTGCAAAATTTAATAAGAAAAAAGTAATTTTACAGTGAATAAAACAGGCAGAAACCACCTTACCCTGATAATCAAGGCAACTGTCATCTGTAATAAGACATACAAATATCAGGTATCTTTGAGATGAAATATTGAGAAGTGTACATTACCTTGTTTTCTGCAGAACTCACAACCTCAGTCCAATCATGTGAAAACACCATAAACACATACTGAATGGTATGTTACAAAACAAAAGATCAATACTCTTTAAAAGAAAGATCAAGAAAGACAAGGAATGACTGAGGAACTGACACAGATCTAAGGAGACTAAGCAGACATGATGGTTAGGTGTTGTGTGGAATTCTGAAAGAGATAAAACACATTCAGTTCAGTCAGTTCAGTTCAGTTGCTCAGTCATGTCTGACTCTTTGTGACCCCATGAACTGCAGCACGCCAGGCCTATTCTCCTTTGCTTTTCACTTCTCTTCTTTTTACAGCTATTTGTAAGGCCTCCCCAGACAGCCATTTTGCCTTATTGCTTTTCTTTTTCATGACCCTAATTCCAATATCAAAAATTATTCATTCTTCATGACCAAGGGTCCTTCTTGTCAACTAGATGAACAGCTGAATTCCTGTATTACAAATCCTGTGCCAGGGTCCCTTCCACATATCCTAGTTCCCTTGGTCTAAGGTTCCTATTCTCTGGGAAACTAGAACCCAGTTTGGAATTCTGCTCCTCAAAATTGCTATGAAACTTTCACCATGACACTTAATATACTACTGTGTTCCTCTATTTGCATGAGAATACTACATATGTTTATCTAATTTTGGGGTTCTCTTGAGAGTGTGGCTGAGGCACTAGAATGTTGAATAACCACTATAATGCTAGTCATTTTCAGATGCTGTATTTATTTTTCATGAGAAAATATCATACATAAAATGGCTTCAACAAATGAAATACGGTCTCATACTTCTGGAGGTTAGAAGTTCAAAATTGGAGTATGCAGGGTTTGTTCTTTCTGAAGGCTGTTGAGGAAGAATCTCTCCTAATTTCAGGTGGTTTACTGATAGTCATCAGTGTTCCTTCTTGTGTAGATATATATTCTCAATCTCTGCCTTTATCTTCGTGGGTATTCTCCCTGTGTCTTCACATTGTCTTTCTGTGTGCACATCTCTGCATTCAAATATCCTGCCTTTATAAGGTCAGTCACAGTGAATTAGGGCACAACCTAATGACTTCACTTAAACTTGACTACTTCTCTAAAGATCCTCTCTCCAAATAAGGTCACACTTGCAGGTATTGGGTGTCAGGATTTCAACATCTGAACTTTGAGGGGGCATGAGTCAACCCATAACAAATGTTCACTGTCTGCAGAGAACTATGCTGAAAGTCTCTGGTATGGGAGCATACCTGGAACAGTTGAGAGTAGGATTATCATTCTGAAAATTTGGGAATAAAGAAAGTGCTATATATGGTGTTTGTGACCCTTACACATTCATCTCTGCCAGACTCCAGGAACTGCATGGGTACAGATAGAATCAGGCCTTTTTAAGCATGAATTCATAAGTGCTTTCTCTGGAAAATGGGCTTCCCTCATAACTCAGTAAAGAATCGGCCTGCACTGTGGGAGTGGATGTATGCCTTTATGCATTTGTCATAATGCACCCAAATGTACATCATAAAGAGGAAAGTCTATTGTGTTAATATATGAAAATTTAAAATATCACTTGGATATAAATAGAATCCAACCCCCTCCTCCAAAATACGGGTTTCCCTGGTGTTCCCTGGTGGCTCAGATGGTAAAGAATCTGCCTATAATGCAAGAGACCCAATTCAATTCTTATGTCTGGAAGATTCCCAGGAGAAGGGAATGGCAACAGACTCCAGTATTCTTGCCCGAGGAATCCCATGGACAAGAGTTTGGTGAGCTACAGTCCATGGAGTCGGACATGACTGAGCAACTAACACTTTTTCACATAATCCAAAATAGAATGTAAACTGTAACAAATGAATCTAACTATATAATACATGAATAATATTGCCATACTAAGAAGCTGAATTGTGTCCTCTAAAAAAGATACGTTGAAGTGCTAACCTCCAGTACCTATGAATGTGATCATATTAGGAAATGGGAGTTTTACAGATGCAATCAAGCAAAAACGAGGCCACCAGAGTGAAGCCTAACCCAATGATTGGTGCCCTCATCAAAAAGGGAAATTTGGACATAGAGACAGACACACACAGAGGGAAGACAATTTGAAGCCACGCAGAGAGAAGAGGACCATACTGAACAAAATGATGTATCTACTAGTCAAAGAATAGGAAGAATTGCTGGCAAACACTACAAGCTAAAATAGGCAGGCAAGGATTATCTCTCTAAAGCCATCAGAGAGAATATGGTCCCTTAGTTACTTGACTTGGCCTCTTGATTTCAGGCATATAGCCCCCTAAACTGTGAGACAATACATTTCTGTTGTTTTAAGCTATTCAGTTTTGACACCTTGTTATGGCAGCCCTAGGAAAATAATACAGTAAATTACTTTGGAAAGAAGCATTTTGATTAGATTCTATAAGGCTAATAACAAAAAGAACAGTTTACAAATACTATAATCTAGTTAACAGATTTGATTCTCATAGGAATATAGTTTAGAATTTCAGAACTACTTTACTTATACAGTAGGGGTGAGCAAACAAATAAATATATGCTGAGCAGAGACATTACTTTGCTAATAAAAGTCCTTCTAGTCAAAGCTGTGGTTTTTCTAGTAGTCATGTATGGATCTGAGAGTTGGACTACAAAGAAAGCTGAGTGCCAAAGAATTGATGCTTTTGAACTCTGGTGCTGGAGAAGACTCTTGAGAGTTCCTTGAACTACAAGGAGATCTAACCAGTCCATCCTAAAGGAAATCAGTCCTAAATATTTGTTGGAAAGACTTATGCTGAAGCTGAAGCTGCAATACTTTGGATACCTGATGTGAAGAACTAACTCATTGGAAAAGACCTTGATCATGGGAAAGATTGAAGGCTGGAGGAGAAGGGGACAGCAGAGGATGATATGGTTGGATGGCATCATTGACTCAATAGACATGCGTTTGAAAAAAACTCAAGGAGATAGTGAAGGACAGGGAAGCCTGGTGTGCTGGAGTCCATGTGGTCACAAAGAGTCAGACACGACTGAGCAACTGAACTGCATGCAAATGAGAGTGATTTTCCTGTTTTGGAAAAAGACAATACAGATATGTAAAGACAAACTCGAGATGGACTCTGTGGTGTTGGATTAGAATTGCAACTATCAATATAAAGTGATTTTAAATGGTTGACCAAAAGTTTATCAATAATCGATCTAAGAAAGAAACGGGGCTTCCCTGGTAACTCAGACGGTAAAGCATCTGCCTACAATGCAGGAGACCTGGGCTTGATCCCTGGGTTGGGAAGATCCCCTGGAGAAGGAAATGGCAACCCACTTCAGTATTCATGCCTGGAAATTCCCATGGACCAAGGAGCCTGGTGGGCTACAGTCCATGGAGTCGCAAAGAGTCAGACACGACTGAGCGACTTGACTACAAGAAAGGAACAGAACATTTTATTTGAGCCACTCACTGCTACATGGAATAGGAGACTGTTTCAAAATTAGGAAAGGAATACATGAAGGCTGTATATTGTCAGCCTGCTAATTTAACTTATTTAACTCAGAGCTTCCCTGGTGGCTCAAATGGTAAAGTGTCTGCCTGTAATGCCAAAGACACAGGTTTGATCCCTGCTTTGGGAAGATCCCCTGGAGAAGGAAATGGCAACCCACTCCAGTATTCTTGCCTGGAAAATTCCATGGACAGAGGAGCCTGGTAGGCTACAGTTCATGGGGGTCACAAAGTGTTGGACATGACTAAGCAACTTCAATATCTTTCTTTCTTTCTTCTTTAACTTATATGCAGAATACATTATGAGAAATGTCATGCCGGATGAATCACAAGCTGGAATCAAGATTCACAGGTGAAACATCAATGATCTCAGATTTGCAGATGACACCACCCTAATGATAGAAAGTGATGAGGAACTAAAGTGTCTCTTGATGAAAGTGAAAGAGGAGAGTGAAAAAGCTGGCTTAAAACTCAACATTCAAAAAGCTAAGATCACAGCATGCAGTCTCATCACTTCATGGTAAATAGATGGGGAAAAAGTGGAAGCAGTGGCAGATTTTATTTCCTTGGGCTCCAATTTCACTGCAGACAGTGACTGTAGCCACAAGATTAAAAGATGCCTGCTCCTTGAAAGAAAAGCTTTGACAAACCTAGACAGTATATTAATATGCAGAGAGATCGCTCTGCCAACATAGGTCTATATAGCCAAAGCTATGGTTTTTCCAGTAGTCATTGTGGATGTGAGAGCTGGACTATAAAGAAAGCCAAGAGCTAAAGAATCAATGCTTTCAAATTATGGTGCTGGAGAAAGCTCCTGAGAGTCCCTTGGACAGCAGCGAGATCAAACAAGTCAATCCTAAAGGAAATCAATCCTGAATATTCATTGGAAGGACTGATGCTGAAGCTGAAGCTCAAACCCTTTGGCCACCTGATGTGAAGAACCAACTCACTGGAAAAAGATGCTGGGGAAGATTGAGGACAGGAGGAGAAGGGGGCAACAGAGGAGGAGATAGTCAGAAAGCATCACTAACTCAATGGACATGAATTTGAGCAAACCTAGGGAGTTAGTGAAGCACAGGGAAGCCTGATGTGCTGCAGTCCATGGGGTTGCAGAGAGTCAGACCCAGCTTAGTGACTGAAAAATGGCCACTCACATGGAATGGACACCTTAGTGAGTGCTTACAGTGCTTTTCCAAGTATGGGAAGATGCAAGAGTTCAGGTTCATAAAAATTTTTCTTATGAAAATATCTAACTATCTGAAGGCCTGTTTTGTCAGTTTTCCCAGAGTATGAATTGCCTCATCTTGATCTTCATCTGAATTCCTTTGTAGGTTAATTAACTGCACTGATTAACAACTTGATTATTTTAGAACTGGATGGTGGACAACCTTCTTTATTTTACAATCTCTTTCTTTTTGGTCTTAATTGTAATCAAGCTCTGGGAGGCAGTTTGTGACCAATTGTCCCAAGGCAATAGCAATGCTCATTCCCAGGTCAGGTGAGGATTTCATTTATAGGTCGCAGCATGCTTTTACTGGAAGAGGCCCTGCTGATAGTAAACAGAAAGTGTCTGGACTGCCTGTCTTACTACTTGTCATGGCCTGGGAAATGGTTCCCTCTTATAGCTTCTTCCCTATCTAGAGTTATACTATCAGGATCATTGACCTTATAGAACTATATATTTGGTCAATCTTTTCAAATTTCCTAATCATTAATTTTATCTGAGTTTCAGTCACACATGTGGTAATTCAAGAAACAATATTTTTGTAAAATAGAATACAAGTAAATATAACTAGGAACATTAATAAGGTCATAAGTAAGTATTTTAACTAAGAATTTCCACTGGGTACAGCCCAGTATCTCCCCATCTGACCTGTCTGTTCTGTACCAACCACTGTCTTTAAGGGAAATAATATATTGACATTATACATATAAAGTTTACCAAAGATGTCTGCACATACAAGTGGTAGGTCATTGTGACCCCTTATAGGACTGGGAAATGAATGTTATATTTTAGGGAGTTACATAACTAATGCCAGAAAGAGAAAAATTGATCTTTGCAGTTAAGGAGGTAATTCTGCCATTGGAGAGGGCTCAATAGCACATAGTGCAAATGTACAATGCACACTAGAAGGAAAGGAGGAGGCAAAAGGACAGATTTGGGGATATAGATATGTGTGTGTATACGTGACTTAATATGTGTGTACAAATATTTTCAAGGTCTGTTCACTCAAAGGTCCTATAAACTGTCCTAGACTTAGGGCCAAGATTTAGTTTCTAAATACCATTATTCAGTTAAGTCTAACCAGGGCTCCTTAGAAAAGTTGTTGATTCCAGGGCTGGGACAATATAGACAAATAATGAGCCTGGAACATCTTGCTATGCTCTTTCTATATATTGGATAATATTTTAAATAAAAAAGTGCTCAAAAATAGGTGAATGTATGCTAAAAGATCACTGAAACTAGAATGACACAATGGTCAAGGATCAAAGCTAGAACAATCAAAGCAAGAAAATAAATCAGAGTATTAAACTCAGAGAATAAAATAAATATCCATGACTCTATATGTATATAAATAAATAAGTAAGAATTGGAAGAGAAGACAGAACTCTTCCTTATAAAATAATTAAACACATTGCTGTATAGGAGAAATTGACAAAGCAGTGCAAAACAACTATACTTCAATTAAAAAAGAGAATTCCAATTATTAGATGAAGAAGGCCTGAGAAAAATAAAACTCACAATTATACATAAAGAAAATAATTATTGTGAGTAATATATACCCCTGGCCATGGAAGCTAAAACTAACGTGTCAATGTGTGAGATCAAATAGAATACTGCTGTCTCAAGAATCTCTCTTAAAATATTAATTAACTGCAAAATTTAATAAGAAAAAAGTAATTTTACAGTGAATAAAACAGGCAGAAACCACCTTACCCTNCTTCATTCTTTCTGGAGTTATTTCTCCACTGATCTCCAGTAGCATATTGGGCACCTACCGACCTGGGGAGTTCATCTTTCAGTGTCCTATCTTTTTGCCTTTCATACTGTTCATGGGGTTCTCAAGGCAAGAATACTGAAGTGGTTTGCATTCCCTTCTCCAGTGGACCACATTCTGTCCTACCTCTCCACCATGACCCATCCTTCTTGGGTGGCCCTACATGGCATGGCTCATAGTTTCATTGAGTTAGACAAGGCTGTGGTCCATGTGATTAGACTGGTTAGATTTCTATGATCCCTCAGAGCTGCCTACGCAATGCAGAGGCCCTAGGAGGGATGGTGGTAATGCCAGATTGGGAAAGCGTAATGACATTGGAGAGATAGGTCATGACTCAATCAGAGACGGCCTTAAGGGCTGTACTGAGAGAGAGAGAGAAAAAAAAGAAAGCAACAGAGAGTCTTCTAAGGATTTAGGATGAAGAGCGGCATGAGCTGGGGTTATTCTGAAGCTCCTTCAAGTTTTCTGTATATAGAAAGGCCACAGGGGGACCCGAGAATCATGACACTTCCTCCTTAACTGTGCTCTTTTGTGCCTGGCCCTAAAATACATCATTTTATTTAAACTTTAGACTTAAGTTGTTTTAATAGTTTATATATTATCCTGGCAAGGTAGACTTTCTCAAGATCAGAAAACTGAGACACAGACGGACTTGCTCCTCTTCTCCAGCCTAGCAGATGTAGAACCGGGTACCTAAGTAGGTTTTCCTGATTTCAGTGTCTGAACACCTCCACTCTGTAAGTCTGTCTCTACCTGTGGACTGAAGTGTGGAGATAGGAGCCCACAGCCAGGAAAAGTCCATGGCATAGGCAGCTCTGAGGGACTGACATCTCTTTGCATTCATTCATTTATTTATTCCTTCCTTCAACATGTCATTAGAGGTTACCTGTTAGGCAATTCAGAGAAGATTTGAAGGGCACTATTTTAGCATGCCTTCAACCGCCAGTCTTCAGATGCTATATTTAACTTGGGTCCAGGTGAGTCAAACTCAGTTACAAAAACTACTGACCTGATTGTCATTTGCTCTAATACTTAAACCCTAAGAGGGCAGGGTAGAACATGCCTACCATATCCCCAAGTGTCTGTGTATGTTAGTCCCTCAATCGTGTCTGACTCCTCGTGATCCTGCCAGCCTCCTCTGTCTTTGGAATTCAATCTAGCGTGTGTTTGTGATGGTGGTTTAGTTACAAAATCACATCTGACTCTTGCAACCCCATGGACTGTAGCCCGCCAGGCTCCTCCGTCCATGGGATTTTCTAGGCAAGAATACTGGAGCGGGTTGCCATTCCCTTCTCCAAGGGATGTTTCAACCCAGGGATTGAACCTGGGTCTCCTGCATTGCAGGCAGATTCTTCACCACCTGAGCCACCAGGAAAGCCCTCCAAGCATCTAGTACATAGCAATTTCTCAATAAAGATCTAAGAAGTAAATGTGGGAGCACCCGAGGGACTGGCTGAATAGAGGAGGAGAACCGCAGAAAACTCGCTTCTGTGGTGCTGAGAACTGGCCAGCAGTCGATCTCCTGCGGCTGAGACTCCTGCAAACCCAGAGCAGGAACTCTACCTCACACGCGATGAAAAGCCTAAGAACTCTCTTCCAGCCTCAGTGGCACCTCCAGTGGTCCCAGCCACAAGCAAAGAGAAACATCCAAAACAGACACCTAGTTACCACGTTATTCTCCCAGTGATCAACTGTTAGAGATCTTCCAGTTGACTCCAAAGTTTGGCATAATAGTTAGGGACTTTGGGAAGGTCATGTACACACTGCTAGATTTATAGCTCAGTTGCCAAAGAATCTGCCTTCAATGCAGGAGATCTGGGTTTGATTCCTGGGTCGGGAAGATCCCCTGGAGAAGGAAATGGCAACCCAGTCCAGTATTCTTGCCTGGAAAATCCCATGGACGGAGGAGCCTGGCGGGCTAAAGTCCACGGGGTCGCAAGAGTCAGATGTGATTTAGTAACTAAACCACCACCACTTACACATGCTAGGCTGAAAATGGATCACCAACAAGGACCTGCTGGGTAGCACAGTAGAGCTCTGCTCAAGGTTACATGGCAGCCTGGATGGGAGAGGGGTTTGGATGAGAATGGAAATATGTATATGTATGGCCAAGTCTCTTCACTGTTCACCTACAGCTATCACCTAGGTCTCCCTCATTGCAATCAAATTCTTTCCTGTCTGAGCCACTCTGGAAACCCGTTTTGTATTGGAGTATATAAACGTTTGTATATATACGAACGGTAAAGAATCTGACTGCAATGAGGGAGACCTGGGTTTGATCCCTAGGTTAGGAGGATCCCCTGGAGAAGGGAAAGGCTACCCACTCCAGTATTCTTGCCTGGAGAATTCCATAGGCAGAGGAGCTTGGTGGGCTACAGTCCATGGGGTCACAAAGAATTGGACACAACTGAGTGACTATAGTTTTCAAGACAAAATGTTTTTGGTATTAAAAAAAAAACAGTTTGGAAGAGGACCCATGGGACAGAGGACCCATCAAAGGCCCCTTTGGAAGTCTGTCTTCAGCCCATCTTTCCATCACTTACCACCAGCTCAGCAACCCAAACCTCCAGATCCTCCATCCTTATGGGACTATTTGCTATTTCTTATACTGCAGGCCCTTCTCCCTTTTTCCACCAGAACTCCCACTTAACCCTTCAAGTCACAGCAGCTCAGAAATGGTCCTATCACCTCATTTAGAGTGAGTCATGCCTTCTACTGAAATAAAGGACACCTTGTTTATAACTGTCTTCCCATACTGCATTTTGATTAGGTATTTCCATGTCTATGGCTCCCTAGGTATAGAGAGAGCTCAGAAGTGAGACTTTATCTTCACATAGCTGGCTCCTAGAGAGGCGCCAGCACGTCACAGGTGTTCAGCAACTGGTGGTTGGATGAATGAGCTTATGGAATGAATGGCTGGAGGTTTCTGCTTAGCCACCAGGCTTTGATCCAAGCTGCTTTGCCTGGGTGTTCACGCTGGTTACAGACGGTTCCAGGGCCCTGTATCTGCCACTGTAAGCAAAGGAGAAACTGTTCCTGGATGCTCAGTGTATATGTTATATATTTTCAGTCACAAAACCATATTTTGTTGGTGCTAGTAACCTGGGGTGGTTATGCTGGCGACCAGGAAGGAAATTGTCCCCTGGAGTAAGTCTGAGATGCTAGCCTTTGCATCAGCCTGACCTACTGTCACCCTGGCTTTGCTGCTTTGACTAAATGGCCTTGTTGTGCAGGCTAATTTATGAAAACAGAAAACACAGAGATGAAGACTGTGAAACTGGTGACCGCATGCCATTCCATCAGGGTGCCGTCTAAAAAGGGGGCAGGAAAGATGGTGCTGTTTTTAACGTTCAATGACACTGAGGGTATGACCAGACACATTTCTTCCTTTCAGCTGAGAAATGTTCCTCTGTCCTTTGTAGCAAGTAGAAGGATGACAGCAAACTTTCCTCTTCCCTGACAAGATAACTCAGACATTTTCCTCGGGGAAAGGCAGCTGATCACTTGGCTCGGCTCAACGAGAACGTGGAGTGTAATCAAAGCACTCCTGGGCCCCGCTCCTTACAGCCGCTGTCTTTGAACACATGCGAAACACACAGGATATTCTTTATTAGACAAGAAGCACACTTGTGATTTTTATTCCTAAAAGGCTCTTGAGTCCCGGGAGCTCCGACAAGAGGCCATTTCTGCTCTATAATGCAGACCAAAAGAGCTCTTCTCCGGCCCCTAGATGTGACTCTAACCTACTCCGAACGACATTCATGTCTGTCCTCTCTGAATTCTTAAAAGCTCTTCCTGCCTGAAGCATACTGCAGAACATCATGGATTCTACTGAGTCACGTGCCCTCCTCTTATGATTCATATTGTTTCAGGTAGATTTAAAACTTCTGAAGGACAGAGGACCCACCATATGCTTCTTTGGTAACCCCTAGAGTGTCTAGCGCAATGCTGAACACATACTTCATGCTCAATAAACAATCTGATCAAAACATTTCTAAGCACCAGAGATGTAAAGGTTGTGTGGGAGATTAATCATATTATGTCAGCTTCTTTTTAGGCAACTTCATAAGAAGCTATCACACTCTTTAACTTCACAGTGTCTCTTTAGGAGACCTAGATAACAAACCTGGAGAAGGCAATGGCAACCCACTCCAGTACTCTTGTCTGGCAAATCCCATGGATGAAGGAGCCTGGTAGGCTGCAGTCCATGGGGTCGCTAAGAGTCGGACACGACTGAGCGACTTCACTTTCACTTTTCACTTTCATGCATTGGAGAAGGTAATGGCAACCCACTCCAGTGTTCTTGCCTGGAGAATCCCAGGGATGAGGGAGCCTGATGGGCTGCCATCTATGGGNGACTGAGCGACTTCACTTTCACTTTTCACTTTCATGCATTGGAGAAGGTAATGGCAACCCACTCCAGTGTTCTTGCCTGGAGAATCCCAGGGATGAGGGAGCCTGATGGGCTGCCATCTATGGGCTCGCACAGAGTTAGACATGACTAGAGTGAATTAGCAGCAGCAGCAGATAGCAAACAATGTTCCATGATCAATGACTCATACAATTTTCTGTCAGCCTGAAGCTGGTACCCTAGCTTGTGCTAACATGGCACTGTTTCTAACAAGAGGATTAAAGCAGCATCACATTCTTGAATTTAACCAGGACACATCTACCTGACAAATTCTGTGTGTCACCCTGTTGTTATAACTTAGAACAACAGTCAACAGCCATGGAGATCTGCGAGAAGGCATTTTCAAGGAGTAATGTGATTGGATGCATTGTTTTAAGAAAATCAGTTAACAGACTACAATTCTTTATTCAGACTACCAAGAGGACAATTACATACACAAACTTTCAGTTCAGCTCAGTTCAGTCGCTCAGTCATGTCTGACTCTTTGCGACCCCATGGACTGCAGCATACCAAGCTTCCCTGTTCATCACCAGCTCCCAGAGCTTGCTCAAACTCTTGTTCATTGAGTCAGAGATGTCATCCAACCATCTCATCTTCTGTCGTCCCCTTCTCCTCCTGCCTGCAATCTTGCCCAGCATCAGGGTCTTTTCAAATGAGTCAGTTCTTTGCATCAGGTGGCCAAAGGATTGGAGTTTCAGCTTCAGCATCAGTCTTTCCAATGAATATTCAGGACGGATTTCCTTCAGTATTGACTGGTTTGATAGTCTTGCACTCTGAGGGACTCTCAAGAGTCTTTTCCAACATCATAGTTCAAAAGCATCAATTCTTCAGTGCTCAGCTTTCTCTATAGTCCAACTCTCATATCCATACATGACTACTGGAAAAACCATAGCTTTGACTAGATGGACATTTGTCAGCAAAATAATGTCTCTGGTTTTTAATATGCTGTCTAGGTTGGTCATAGCTTTTCTTCCAAGGAGAAACGTCTTTTAATTTTATGGCTACAGTCACCATCTGCAGTGATTTTGGAGCCCCAAAAAATAAAGTCTGTCACTGTTTCCATTGTTTCCCCATCTATTTGCCATGAAGTGATGGGACCGGATGCCATGATCTTAGTTTTCTGAATGTTGAGCTTTAAGCCAACTTTTTCACTCTCCTCTTTCACTTTCATNATCATTCCTTCCAAAGAAATCCCAGGGTTGATCTCCTTCAGAATGGACTGGTTGGATTTCCTTGCAGTTCAAGGAACTCTCAAGAGTCTTTTCCAACACCACAGTTTAAAAGCATCAATTCTTAACGCTCAGCTTCCTTCACAGTCCAACTTTCACATCCATACATGACTACTGGAAAAAAAATAGCTTTGACTAGATGGACCTTAGTCAGCAAAGTAATGTCTCTGCTTTTGAATATGCTATCTAGGCTGGTCATAACTTTCCTTCCAAGGAGTAAGCATCTTTTAATTTCATGGCTGCAATCACCATCTGCAGTGATTTTTGGAGCCCCCCCAAATAAAGTCTGATACTGTTTCCACTGTTTCCCCATCTATTTTCCATGAAGTGATGGGACCAGATTCCATGACCTTCATTTTCCGAATGTTGAGCTTTAAGCCAACTTTTTCACTCTCCTCTTTCACTTTCATCAAGAGGCTTTTTAGTTCCTCTTCACTTTCTGCCATAAGGGTGGTGTCATCTGCATATCTGAGGTGATTGATATTTCTCCCGGCAATCTTGATTCCAGCTTGTGCTTCTTCCAGCCCAGCGTTTCTCATGATGTACTCTGCATAGAAGTTAAATAAGCAGGGTGACAATATACAGCCTTGATGTACTCCTTTTCCTGTTTGGAACCAGTCTGTTGTTCCATGTTCGGTTCTAACTGTTGCTTCCTGACCTGCCTATAGGTTTCTCAAGAGGTAGGACAGGTGGTCTGGTATTCCCATTTCTCTCAGAATTTTCCACAGTTTATTGTGCTTCACATAGTCAAAGGCTTTGGCATAGTCAATATAGCAGAAACACATTAAAGGAAAAAAACTCTTATAAAATCTGAATGAAGTGTATAGTTTAATTTATAGTATTTTGTTAATGGCAATTTCTTCATTTTGATCATTGTGCAATGGTTATGAAAGATATTAGCCTTAAGGGAAAATGAGTATAGGTATATGAGGACACTCTGTACTATTTTTGCAACTGTTGTAAATCTACCAAAAAAAAAAAACCAAACCTGATAATTATAACCTCAGAGATGTATGAAAATGTATTGAGCTGTGATAAGAGCATAATATTATAAAAATATTATTTGTGGAACAAAATGATATCTCTAGAAAATTAAAATGATGAGAGTAGAAAATTTGCATATAAAAGTTGATGAAATCTCTCAGATGATAGGACTCTTTCAGATGGTAGAAAATTAAAGAAAAAATAGAAGAGAAAATCTTAAAAAAATTAGAGGAGGACTTCAAAAGATCTAGCATCCCAGCGAGAAGAAAGAATAAGAAGCTATAAATTAATAACAAAATGTTTTAAGGAATTGTCCTAATTAAAAGATGTAGAGAATACCTTTACTTGTCTAATAAGTATGGCATGAAAGTGAACGTCACTCAGTCGTGTCTGACACTTTGCCACCCCATGGACTATACAGTCTATGGAATTCTCTTGGCCAGAATACTGGAGTAGGTAGCTATTCCTTTCTCCAGGGGGTCTTCCCAACCCAGGGATCAAACCCAGGTCTGCTGGATTGCAGGTGGATTCTTTACCAGCTGAGCCATGAGGGAAGCCCAAGAATACTGCAGTGGGTAGCCTATCCCTTCTCCAGTGAATCTTCCCAACTCATGAACCGAACTGGGGTCTCCTGCACCGCAGGCAGATTCTTCACCAACGGAGCTACCAGAGAATCCCAGTATGGTGTAACTGATATTTATTGATATCCAGTTGTACTGCATTGTATGAAAATACATTTTAAAAAGACATATTCCTGTGAAATTTCAGAACATTAAAGAAAAGATTTTCAAAGAGAGAAAAGATGTCTTACTAAGAAATTCAAAGATATAAAAATATTTTATTCTTTTGGTCTATTGAGCAGCAGCACTGGAAGATAAAAAAAACAATAGAAAATGTTTAACATAAAAACACTTTCAATTGAAATACAAACTAAGTGAGCGTAAAAGTGAAAGTGTTAGTAGCTCAGTCCTGTTCTACTCTTTACGACCTCATGGACTGTAGCCTCTGTCCATGGGATTCTCCAGGCAAGACTACTGGAGTGGGTAGTCATTCCTTTCTCCAAGGGATCTTCCCAACCCAGGAATCGAACCCAGGTCTGTCTCCCATATTGCAGACAGATTCTTTACTGTCTAGCCACTAGGGAAGCCCATAAACAAACTAAATTATCACTCAAATGTGAAAGCAAAATATAGACATTTTTACACAGGCAATATCTCAAACATTTACTCTAATACACTTGTTTTAGAAAGTCATGGCAGGATATACTTCATAAAACCAAGGGAGTAAACAAAGAAGTCATGTGTTTTGGCACAAAGAAGCAAAGGAAAAGCCCTGGGATGTTTAAGGGTATTGCTCTCCTACTCACTCCTACCCTCCAAAAAGAGGCTCTGAAAGAGCTTTTCAAGATGAAATTTCATAGAATACTGTACTAAAAGTATTCGATATATTAAAGAAAAAATTATTCAACTGAAAAAAAATAGGAGGATAAATTCATGTTCAGTGTATAGAAAACAAAGCAGAAAAACAGAATTACTAGGTCCAGCAAAAAAAAAAAAAAAAAGTAAAAGCTGTACAGTAAAGGAAGTGTTATTNTTTCATAGAATACTGTACTAAAAGTATTCGATATATTAAAGAAAAAATTATTCAACTGAAAAAAAATAGGAGGATAAATTCATGTTCAGTGTATAGAAAACAAAGCAGAAAAACAGAATTACTAGGTCCAGCAAAAAAAAAAAAAAAAAGCTGTACAGTAAAGGAAGTGTTATTCAGATATTACTGTGTATATGGCTCAGCAATATACATATAAAGTTGAATACAGAAATGACAAAAATTACATTGGGAGAGTGGGAAATTAGAAGCATGAATATGTGATGTGGAGGCAGGTATATGACAGAAAGCTAAATACTAATACTTCCATTGTGGGTATCCAATGACAGTTCTTACAGTGTTAAGAGAAATACCAATGACTTGCATGGCATTTAGAAGTATAAGAGAAAATGCTGAAAGAATAATTTCAAAAAGTTGAATAATCTTTAAGATATAATAAGAAAATACAAATGTAGAAGTTTTGAAATCTTTAAACAATGTTTATAAATAAAATCCACACATATTGAAAACTCAGTATAAAAAACAGAATAACTAGTTGATTCCCAAGTTAAAAAAAAAAACACATTCCAAAGTTATTAAAATTGTTTTGGCTAGCATTAAGGGAACTTTTACTGTGTGCTAGGTGCTGTTCTAAGTATTTCACATTGATTAACTCAATCCTCTTAATGGTTATTACCACTTAATAAAGAATACAGTATATTTAAAGAAGTTGTACACACATAATGATATGGCAGCAACATAGTCGGCACCCAGTTAGTTTTAAATATGTGCATTCTTAGTAGGAATACTCCAAAATCTCTCGTATGATAAAATTTAGTAGCAGAATACTGCAGTCATGTGGTCAGATTCATGGAGGTGGTGTAAGAGCACCTGGCTCTACATTTTGACCCCACAGTTTACTAATTATGAAGTTTTTTATAACACAATTAATTTCTATGAACTTTAGCTTTTCTGTCTGTATGGAATAACTTTTTCCAAGTGCTGACATTAAAATAAAATAAGGTGATATAAAGTCAAGCATAGAGGAAAAAACAATACAAAGCCTTCATAGGGAATGTCAAGTAGTAGACATTCAATAAATTCACTCAATAAATGTTAACTGATTTGAATTAAACGTTACTGAAATGGATGTGAAGTTCAGTGTTATCTTGGTGCACCTATAGTTCTTAATTCTAGCTATAGCTCCTTCACAGTGTCTAAGGAAAAGCCATGGATACTTTGGGAAAGCTGAACCATACACATATTATGATAATTGAAAGTAGAGAGTCTAAATTTTATTCTATTTATATTATTTTCCCCAGAATCAATTTAGGATAATTGTTAATTAAGCCACCATGATATCCTTGAAAAAATTTTTTTCAAATGCTCCTTTTCCAAAAATAGTTTGTTGTTTGAAATTAATTTATGCATCTGACTTAATTGAACTTGTTAAAATTATTCTCTTGGGTTTCTGCATGAATAATAAGTTCAGTCAATACTTTTATATTCCAGGAATGAAATGTTGACAACTGTAAAATGAATTTGCTTCTAAATAATCAGACTCTACAAAACATTATTGTAGAAGAGCACCTTTTAAGTAGTCAAAATAAGACATTTTTGTTGTCTGAGCATTTCCCACATGTCCAGAGAAATATTTGTGCCTTAGGAAGTTATGAGAAAAAGGTGTTCTGTGATGATAGAATATTTGGAAATTACTAAAAAAAAATTAAAGTAAGATAGGTTTATTTTTTGGGAGACTTCTCAGAACCTCTTATGTGAGAGCTTATGCTTGGATTTCTAATGGCATATAAAATGTACACTGTTACCCCAAATTATATTGACCACAGCATCTTTTTTTGTTTGGTTTTGGTTTGTTTCTGAAGATTGCCTATTTCCTATTCCATTAACTTGACATTTTTATCTAGAAGTCAAATGAGTAATAGATTTGATTTCTCTCAGTTATTATTTATAATTTATTTTTCTCCTGTAAGTATTTTACACTAATAGAAAGAAAGACATCAATAAATTCAGAAACCTAAATGAGTTGGCATGTAGCTAAGTAATTAACCTCCAATTAAGATAAATAAGTTTATATTAAAGAAAATTCAAACAATGTGTAAGAGTGAATTTTACCAAGAAAAGTATTCCTACTTTTAAATTACAAATATAGAAAACAAACATGGTTACCAAAAGGTGGAGGGAGGGATATATTAGGAACTTGGGATTAATAGATACAAACTATTAAATATAAAATAAACAACAAGGACACACTATCAAGTTTCCTATCACAGGAACTATATTCAATATCTTACAATAACCTATAATGGAAAAGAATCAGACTAAATCACTTTGCTGTACACCTAAAACTAACATAATACTGTAATCAACTATATTTCAATAAACACAATTATAAACATAGAACAAGTCAGTTTTGAATAGTGGTTCAAGCTATACTAAAATTTGGGTTGGAATTAGATCTGGGTGCACAGCTTTCCAAGATTAATTTAGTAAAACAGAGAGGTAAATCTAGCATATTTTCTCATTTGGGTGAGGAATTTTGTTTTTCCTAAAGATACTTCCTTCTCAGAGAATGAATTGAATAATAATATATAGTTACTATCTGGAAAATCAAATTTGTACACAGCCATTTTATTTTATATATTAAGTAAAAAGTTAAATATGAGAAATTTGCTTTCCAGGTGTCTAAGTGGTAAGGAAATGTCAACCCACTCCAGTATTCTTGCCTGGAGAATCCCCTGGACAGAGGAGCCTGGTGGGCTGCTGTCCATAGGGTTGCACAGAGTCGGACACGATTGAAGCAACTGAGCATGTATGCATGAATTGGAGAAGGAAACAGCAACCCACTCCAGTGTTCTTGCCTGGAGAATCCCAGGGACAGAGGAGCCTGGTTGGCTGCCGTCTATGGGGTCGCATAGAGTCAAACACAACTGAAGTGGCTTAGCAGCAGCAGCAGCAAGTGGTAAAGGATCTGCCTTCCAATGTAGGAGATAGAAGAGACACAGGTTCTACCCTTGCATTGGAAAGATTACCCTGGAGGAGGGCACAGCTTAGCAAATGAACATGCACACATGTATGAGAAACTTGATTAAAGAATTTAGTTATGAGCTCCTAACTTCACAAATATTCTTTGGGAACACATGCACAAATAACCTAAATTTTCAGTCCTATAGGACTAGGTATTCTTCAGGATTGATAATTTATTGAATTAAACATTATATTCAAGTATAGAAAGCATAAAAATAATAATAAATGATTCATAAATATCTGTATTCCATTGCAAGAGATGGCCACAGATCATTTTTACATCTACTTTGTAGATGTAAGATATTTCTTTGTAATATGTCTACTAGCACTTTGTAATGTGTGTACTAGCACTTTTTTTCATCAGGTGGTAAAGTCTATTTCCACTCTTTTTGAATTTGAGTTGACCCTGAGGACATTCTTTGACCAAGGGAAAGTGGTGAAATTGATGCTGTTAAAATGCTGTTGAAAGTGGTGAAATTGATTTTTGGATCCAGACTTCAAGAGTAATTATAGATTCTGCTAAAACTATCTTAGAACATGCTGAAACCTTGTAAACAAGCCTGAGATAAGCTCCTTGAGGGTTAGATACTACTGGAAAGATCCAACCAACAAAACATCAGATGCCCAAAATGTGTAGGGCTGTTAATATTTTGGACCATCTGTCCTTCCAGAGACACCAGTTAACTGCAGATGAATACATGACTTAGGTGAGATTAGCAGAAGAACTATCAGCTGAACCCAATCCAATTGCCAACTCACAGAATCATGGACAAACAGAGGTGTTCTTTTAAGCCACTATGCTTTTGGATGTCTTTTTTTTTTTTTTTTTTGTAAAAACAGATTAGTGAGACAACAGCATTTTACCAAAGGTATAACATATGGGATATCTTAACAATTACCCAAAGAGATGAGATTATGCATACTGCTTTTTACATAATTTATAAACTGTATATTTATAATGTTCTAGTTTAGAATTCATTAAAGTTATTGGTGCTTGTGGTAAACAAACAAAACACTGCTTGCCAATGCAGGAGATGTTACGAGATGCAGATTTGACCCCCGGGTCAGGAAGATCCCCTGGAGGAGGGCATGGCAACCTACTCCAGTATTCTTGCCTGGAGAACCCCACAGACAGAGGAGCCTGGTGGGCTGTTAGAATCCATAGGGACACAAAGAGTTGGACACAACTGAAGAGACAGAGCACACACACATGCAAAGATAACGTTCAGTTCAGAAGCTCAGTTGTGTCCAATTCTTTGCCACCCCAAGGAATGCAGCACACCAGGCTTCCCTCTCTATCACCAACTCCCAGGCCCTGCTCAAACTCATGTCCATCAAGTTGGTGATGCCATCCAACCATCTTATCTTCTGTCTTCCCCTTCTCCTCCTGTCTTTAGTCTTTCCCAGCATTAGGGTCTTTTCCAGTGAGTCAGTTCTTTGCATCAGGTGGCCAAAGTATTGGAGTTTCAGCTTAAGCATCAGTCCTTCCAGTGAATATTCAGGACTGATTTCCTTCAGGATGCAGTGGTTGGATCTTCTTGCAGTCCAAGGGACTCTCAAGTGTCTTCTCCAACACCACAGTTTAAAAGCATCAATTCTATGGTTCTCAGCTTTCTTTATGGTCCAATTCTCATGTACATACATGACTACTGGAAAAATCATAGCTTTGACTATACAGACCTTTGTTGGTAAAGCATCATACTGATGTATATATATACATATTAGTGAAGTTGCTCAGTCGTGTCCGACTCTTTGCAACCCCATGGACTGTAGCCTACCAGGCTTCTCCATCCATGGGATTTTTGAGGCAAGAGTACTGGAATGGGTTGCCATTTCCTTCTCCAGGGGATCTTCCCAACCCAGGGATCGAACCCAGGTATTCTGCATTGTAGGCAGACGCTTTGCCCTCTGAGCCACCAGGGAAGCCCATATACATCATAATGTATATATAAATGTGTATGTGTGTGTGTGTGTATGGTACCATTTTAAAATCATTTTTTTGAATGATTCTCATCATTAATTCTTTTTCTGATTTCCTTATTCACAACAAAACTTTTTTTCATATTGAATTTGTTCAGCTTGATTTCCTTCTGGTTAAGTATATTGTCCTGAATTCTACTTAATGAATGTCATTAATTTGTTGTAGAATGTTGTTTCTAGGGTTATTCACTGCTGTCTTTTCTTAGATGTGCTGTTCAGACTCCTTATTTCAGTGTCATTGGCATTCTGTCATCACATTCATTGTTTAAAATGTGAAATCTCATTGAGTATAAAGTTAATTACAGAGGAATACTTCTTGGTTCTCTCCATGCAGAAGACACAGCTGCCGTCCTGACAAGAGTCCTTGCCTGCCCCTGCCCTGTCTCTATCAAGAATAATTTGCTCCTGTGGAGCCCATTGCCAGACATGATCCAAAGGTATTGTCCTATATCCATTGTGCCTGTGGTGAATAGAGCCTCACATCATTATGTATATTTAGCAGAGACATATTACTTAGTCTCTTTTAGTATCTCTCAAATTATCTCAGATAGACCATTGATCTAAAAACATGGATATTCTTTATTCTAATAAAAGTCTCATCTCCTAGATAACCCACCACTAAGCCAGGTCTAAGACTACATGAAACACACCCCTTCATTAGGGATGCTGACCAGAATCAGATTCAATCGTGTAAGAGTTTGGAATTTGCAGTTTTGCACTGTGCCAACAAAATCTATATTTGTTCTTTCTTTGCAGCATGACTACACAAGCTAAAGTAAATAGCCGCTTCTTGGGAAGAAGCTTCTTGATTTATTCTAAAGGATTATATGTTAATTAGGATCCTAGGAAGAAACAGGTTGTACCCTTAAAGGGATAATTGAAAGGAATTTAACAGAAGGATGCTCTTCAGAGCTGGAAATAAGATAAAGCCATTACTGTCCCTGAAGTAGTGAGTGTAGGCTGTGGCCTTACACAAGTGGACTAGAGCCATGGTCATGGAAAGTGAACCCCTGCCAAAACACTAGTCCTTCAAAGAAGGAATGGATTTGAATAGTATCGAAGATATTATTTCCTCCACTCTTCTCATCTTCAGTTGATTCCTTTCATTTTCCTAATTCAACAGAAATCAGAGGGCAAGACTGCCCTAGACTCTTGGGCATAGAACAGGGCAGTGAATGATAGAATGGGTATGGGAGAACATAGAATAGCCATCACAGCTGGGGTAGAATAGTGTTTAATACAATGTTCTAGATTGAATTGAGGCTTTTTTTCTCCTACTAAGCAGATCAAGTGTGCTCAAGTACTGCTAAAGAACAAGATGTCCCCTCTGTATACCAAATATGAAGTGTTAGAAGGGAATTTAGCTTCACTGTATATACACAATAAATGCATCATATTAATACCTTTGCTTCCCTGATGGCTCAGAGGGTAAAGCGTCTGTCTGCAATGTAGGAGACCTGGGTTTGATCCCTGGGTAGTGAAGATACCCTGGAAAAGTAAATGGCAACCCACTCCAGTACTCTTCCCTGGAAAATCCCATGGATGGAGGAGCCTGGTAGGCTGTAGTCCAGCGAAGAGTCGGACACAACTGAGCAACTTCACTTTCATGCATTGGAGAAGGAAATGGCAACCCATTCCTGTGTTCTTGCCTGGAGAATCTCAGGGACGGGGGGAGCCTGGTGGGCTGCTGTGTATGGGGTCGCACAAAGTTGGACATGACTGAAGCGACTTAGCAGCAGCAGTAGCTGAATATCAGAAAAAATTAGCTTCAAATCCTGGTATTGCTACTTCAAATCCTTGTATGATAAACATTATTTTTTCTTTTTTTCTTTACCTCTATAAAATGGAGATATCTATACCTGCTGTATAGAATTACTATAAAGATTAAACCAAAAGATGGTTGTAAAAAATTGTAACATGCTCAGAATTTAGTAAGCTCAAATAAATTTAATGCATTGTTTTTAGCTGAAAGGCTGTAAAAGTTAGTAACCTTGATTATTGCTACTTTTTTTCTTACTTAATACTGAGAATGTTCCTGAATACGTTGGTCTCTGGACTCCTGCATGCACTAATAATTCTCTTTCAAAAACTGTGAGCTCATCTTTAAAAATAAATAAATGATTGACAATAATACACTTAAGAGCAATTAAAAAAATAAAATGCATTTTAATTCTAGTATTAAGTTAATAACATTGATAATAATATTATAATTATTAATAATAAAATGTATAGTAGGCACATTGACCTGCCACGACTTAGGTCCTAGACCAAAATAGATTAGGTTCTTCACTTGTAAGAGTTACTCAGCATGTTTTAATTAAAATTCTATGGCCAATTCCATAAGCTGAGATGGCTGGAGCAACATCTTACTAAGAAGATATTTATGGCAGCTGGAGACATAATGGTAATATCACCAAGAAGTTGATCAAAACATTTATTGCAATGAGAATTTTTTCATTTGAAATTTTAGTAAAATAAACTCACATTTGTATGGACAACATTTTTACAATCACAGCTTCAATTAGATATTACTTTTTTCTTCTGAAGATTTTGAAAATGAAAGTGCAAGTCACTCAGTTGTGTCTGGTGTCTGACTTTTTGCAACCCCATGGACTATAGCCTGCCAGGCTCCTCTGTCCATGAAATTCTCCAGGCAAGAATACTGGAGTGGGTAGCCATTCCCTTCTCCAGGGGATCTTCCCATCCCAGGAAATGAACCCAGGTCTCTTGCATTGCAGGCAGATTCTTTCCTGTCTAAACCATCAGGGAAGATTGTGGGATGAATATAAATTTGAAAAACTTTCCTATCACATTCACATGCTCTGTTTTATGATAAGCTCTCATAGCTTTTTCTTTTAAAAAAAAAAAAAAACAAATGGTACAAGATAAAAAACATTAGATGAGTCCAGGATTAGAACAAAAAAGTGATGGTCCAAAATGTTATACTTCAAAAAAATCACTAGAGTGTTAAGTGATGATTTATAAACACAGCCAAGCTTTCAACATCAAAGAAAATCTGGGAAACATTTATCAAAACCAATAAATAGTAATTTCTTCAGGGTACTTTTCAAATGGTATTTCATTGCTAGTTTTATTTTGATCTATTTTTTAAAACTTCAGTTCCTCATGAAAACAAGTTGTATAGCTTATGGTATTACTCTAGCAAAATGATTTCCATAAATAAAGCAAGATGCAATGGAAAGGAACATATATAAAGATTAATGCATCAGACTTATAGGCTTATGGTGACTAACTATAATTCCTAAGCCTGAAGTTATTGGAAAGAATATCTCTCTTATGGAAACAGGCAACAAATACCAAACTATCTGGGCAGCACAAGCAATTTACTTTCCCTTGACTTAAAGAATTGTCGTTTTATAGCCATTTTCCCTGAGTTTATTGATTTCATATGCAATTTTGTACAATGACATAATGTATCTGGACTTCACACACAGAGACAGAAAGGATAACTAACATTTGTGTCATTTGTCAACCCAAAGTAATCAATGGGACCCATCTCGACTTAGATGTGCAAAGCAACAAGGCAAATCCTCTTCAATCAAAGTGTCTCAGGGACAAGAAAGGTAAGGGTACTGCAGAAAAGAAGCAAAAATAAGAAAAAAAAATCCTAAAGTTAAATGTTTGTCAGAAAATATGTATAAGTTTTTTAGGCATCTTTCATCAAATGTCACATTAGCGGCATTGCAAATGCTAGTCATTTGTCTGTGAATGTTTGCTCTATTCACCAAGAAAAACTGTGGGTTCCTTAAGATTATTAATGTGTGTACTCAAGGAATGTATATGAACTTTAATAGAATATAATTAGGCTGTAATAGAATATAATTACTGCTGTAACATCAAAGTGCTATTATACTTTATAAACTAAAATATAAAGCTTTTCAGTTCAGTTCAGTCACTCAGTCATGGCCAACTCTTTGCAACCCCATAGACTGCTGTAACCAGGCTTCCTGGTTCATCATCAACTCCCAGAGCTTCCTCAAACTCAGGTCCATCGAGTCAGTGATGCCATCCAACCATTTCATCCTCTGTCCTCCTCTTCTCCTTCTGTCTTCAATTTTTCCCAGATTCAGGGTCTTTTCAGATGAGTCAGTTCTTCACATCAGGTGGCCAAAGTATTTCAGCTTAAGCTTCTGCATCAATCCTTCCAATGAATATTCAGGACTGATTTCCTTTAGGATGGACTGGTTGGATCTCCTTGTAGTCCAAGGGACTCTCAAGAGTCTTTTTCAATACCACACTTCAAAAGCATCAGTTCTTCAGTGCTCAGCTTTCTTTATAGTACAACTCTCACATCCATACATGACTACTGTAAAAACCATAGCTTTGACTAGACAGACCTTTGTTGGCAAAGTAATGTCTCTGCTTTCTAATATGCTATCTAGATTGGTCACAGATTTTCTTCCAAAGAGCAAGTTTCTTTTACTTTCATGGCTGCAGTCACCATCTGCAGTGATTTTGAAGCCGAAGAACATAAAGTCTATCTCTGTTTCTATTGTTTCTCCATTTATTTGCCATGAAGTGATGGGACTGGGCACCATGATCTTAGTTTTTTGAATATTTCACTGCTGCTCTCTTGTTATGGACTGAATGTTTGTCTTGTCCAAAATTCATGTGTCAAAATCCAATAATGTGATGGTACTGGGGAGAGGTCATTAGGTCATGAGGGTGGAACCCCTATGAATGAGATTGGTGCCCTTAAGAAAAGAGATCAAAGGCAGTTACCTACGAATCGGAAAGTTGGACTTCACCAGACTAAATCCACTAGTACTTTGATTTTGAACTTCTCAGCCCCAGAGGTAAGAAAAATAAATGTCTTGCTTAAGCCACTCAAAATAATTATTTTTGTTATGCTAAGTCACTTCAGTCGTGACCGACTCTGTGCAACCCCATAGACGGCAGCCCACCAGGCTCCTCCATCCCTGGGATTCTTCAGGCAAGAATACCGGAGTGGGTTGCCATTTCCTTCGATTGCACAAGGTAATATAGCAAAGACTTTCTCAGTGTTGTAAACTGCTCTTTCTACTCTACTTTTTCTCAAAGAACTTGCCTCTCTGTGTAGCCACTATAAGTAGTCAGGGGACTTCTTGACCACATTTCTCCAGCTACAGATAATAAGATCACTGAGGAAGTATGATTTAAATGGAGCTAATGGACAGACTGATAGCTCATGATTTATATGACATTCTTCATCATGAAGAACAAGTTCAACCAGATCCCTATCTCAGAAATTTGAAGCAACTGGTAGATAGAAGAGATTCACAGTGCTAAGTATATGCTAGAGTTTAAAAAAGAGAAAAAATAGAGTTAAAACTGCAAATATGAGGCATTGTGCACAAAAGGTTATGAAGCAGGAAAACAATTCACAGGGAGATAAATAGGATAGACTGACAGAAAGCAGAGCACTAAGAGAAACCCTATGACCCAAGAGATGTGACAGAAGATCTTTAATGCTTAGTTTTCATTCTAGTTCCTATTCCCTTGAGACCTAAATTCTGATTATCACCTGGACTTTGAAATCAATGATATTGCTGTATTCAGAAAACGTCATTCCATTTTTTTGAAGCTAATATTATTAGATCTTTGTTACAAAACTGTTCAATATATTATTCATCAAATTAATTTGGAAAACAATAATGCTTGCATTTGTAAAGCATTTTATAATTTATCAATCACTTTCATAAGCATTCTTCTGTTTTATCCATACAACAAGAAAGTGAGGCAAGCAGGACAGGCATTGATATGTTCAATTAAAATGAGAAAATACAGTATTTGAAAATGATTATGCAAACTCTCAGGACTTATAGGAATAAAAATAGGACCAAAACCTTGAATTTGTTGTGACAATTATGTTACTGAAGCATAGATGAACACTCACATATATACACACATACACATACATGGATTCCTAGATCATTTAATCCTTTATTTCTAAAATAAATTTGATCATAGTTATAAGATCAACATTAGAAAACTAAGATTATGGCATCTGGTCCCATCACTTCATGGCAAATAGATGGGGAATCAGTGGAAACAGTGGCTGACTTTATTTTTCTGGTCTCCAAAATCACTGCAGATGGTGCTTGCAGCCATGAAATTAAAAGACACTTACTCCTTGGAAGGAAAGTTATGATTGAAAGTTATGACCAAGCTAGACAGCATATTAAAAAGCAGAGACATTACTTTGCCATCAAAGTTCCATCTAGTCGAGGCTATGGTTTTTCCAGTAGTCATGTATGGATGTGAGAATTGGACTACAAAGAAAGGTGAGCACAGAAGAACTGATGCTTTTGAACTGTGGTGTTGGAGAAGACTCTTGAGAATCCCTTGGGCTGCAAGGAGATCCAACCAGTCCATCCTAAAGGAGATCAGTCCTGAATATTCATTGGAAGGACTGATGCAGAAGCTTGAGCTGAAATACTTTGGTCACCTGATGTGAAGAATTGACTCATTGAAAAAGATCCTGATGCTTGGAAAGGTTGAAGACAGGAGGAGAAGGGAAGGACAGAGGATAAGATGGTTGGATGGCATCACTGACTTAATGGACATGGGTTTAGGTAGACTCCGGGGGTTGGACAGGGAGGCCTGGCGTGCTGTGGCTCACGGGATTGCAAAGAGTTGGACATGACTGAGCAACTGAACTGTACTGAACTATTGAGCATAAAATTTCTTTGTAGCTATTTCTCTTACATTATCTAAAAAAATTTTGGACTCCTCTTTAAAACCTCTGATAATCTCCATACATCAGTCCTCCAGTCTTCCACATAACTTCTCAGTTTCCTCTCTTCTTATTCTAACTTGCTTGTGGACATACTCTGTTACCATTGATAGTGAAAGCAGCAACTATACTGACAATGGTCCCTAAAGGTGCAGCTGTGATGTGGATACTAGCTATCCAAAGCTCTACCAGCACTGCTGATGCCCTATGTAAATGACAATGTCCACAGTCATTCTATAATACTGTCATGATGAGCCACCTAGGAAGCCCACATATCTGCACGTTGGGCACCTATTGCCAGTGTTAAAACCTCTGAAAATGTCAACTATCAATGCAAATGCTGTCATCAATGCCATTTTTAGTTTTTCTTGGAAATGAAGAGCAAGTCAAAACATTGGGAAAAGAATACACCAAGGCTGTATATTGTAACCTTGCTTATTTAAGATAAATGCAGAGTATATTGTGTGAAATGTCAGGCAAGGTGAATCACAAGCTGGAATCAAGATTGATAGGAGACATATAAACAAAGTCAGATATGTAGATGATCCCCCCTAATGGCAGAAAACAAAGAACTAAAGAGCCTCCTGATGAGGATAAAAGAGAAGAGTGAAAAGCTGCCCTTAAAGTCAACATTCAAAAAAATTAAAATCATGCCATTCAGTTCCATCACTTCATGGTAAATACAAAGGGAAAAAAGTGAAAGCAGTAACAGGCTTTATTTTCTTGGGCTCCAAAATCACTGCAGATGGTGACCACAGTCATGAAATTAGAAGACTACCATAGTGTAATGTGAGAAAGAGCAGATAATTTAATACAAAAATTAAGAAGCTATATAACATAACTTGGTGTAACAAAAATAAATTTGTAAACCTATATGTTATGTTTAACTCATAAGAAAAGAAATATATTTATGAAATACGGATCATTGCTTTTTATCAAAGTTATGTGTGGGCTTTTATTTCAAGTACATTTTCAAAAGTACTATTATTGCTTCATTAAAAATTGAAGTCTAAATCATATTAGCAGCTAAATCACATAGAATTAAAACTTTCAATCATAACCATTTCAATATATGCCTATTTATACACTTTTATTATACAGAGTTGTTAATGCTCACACACTAGTAAAGTAATGCTCAAAATTCTCCAAGCCAGGCTTCAGCAGTACATGAACCATGAACTTCCTGATGTTCAAGCTGGTTTTAGAAAAGGCAGAGGAATCAGAGATCAAATTACCAATATCCGCTGGATCATGGAAAAAACAAGAGAGTTCCAGAAAAACATCTATTTCTGCTTTATTGACTATGCCAAAGCCTTTGACTGTGTGGATCACAATAAACTGTGGAAAATTCTGAAAGAGATGGGAATACCAGACCGCCTGACCTGCTTCTTGAGAAACCTACATGCAGGTCAGGAAGCAACAGTTAGAACTGGACATGGAACATCAGACTGGTTCCAAATAGGAAAAGGCATACGTCAAGGCTGTATATTGTCACCCTGCTTATTTAACTTCTTTGCAGAGTACATCATGAGAAACACTGGGCTGGAAGAAGCACAAGCTGGAATCAAGATTGCTGGGAGAAATATCAATCATCTCAGATATGCAGATGACACCACCCTTATGGCAGAAAGTGAAGAGGAACTAAAAAGCCTCTTGATGAAAGTGAA
>SJYX01011765.1:352006-370321 GCA_006410675.1 Oreotragus oreotragus
AAAGTGAAAGAGGGGAGTGAAAAGGTTGGCTTAAAGCTCAACATTCAGAAAACGAAGATCATGGCATCCAGTCCCATCACTTCATGGGAAATAGATGGGGAAACAGTGTCAGATTTATTTTTTTGGCTCCAATATCACTGCAGATGGTGACTGCAGCCATGAAATTAAAAGATACTTACTCCTTGGAAGGAAAGTTATGACCAACATAGATAGCTTATTCAAAAGCAGAGCCATTACTTTGCCAACAAAGGTCCATCTGGTCAAGGCTATGGTTTTTCCAGTAGTCATGTATGGATGTGAGAGTTGGACTGTGAAGAAGGCTGAGCTCCGAAGAATTGATGCTTTTGAACTGTGGTGTTGGAGAAGACTCTTGAGAGTCCCTTGGACTGCAAGGAGATCCAACCAGTCCATTCTGAAGATCAACCCTGGGATTTCTTTGGAAGGAATGATGCTGAAGCTGAAACTCCAGTACTTTGGCCACCTCATGCGAAGAGTTGACTCATTGGAAAAGACTCTGATGCTAGGAGGGATTGGGGGCAGGAGGAGAAGGGGTTGACAGAGGATGAGATGGCTGGATGGCATCACTGACTCGATGGACATGAGTCTGAGTGAACTCCGGGAGTTGGTGATGGACAGGGAGGCCTGGCGTGCTGCGATTCACGGGGTCACAAAGAGTCAGACACAACTGAGCGACTGAACTGAACTGAACTGAATGCATATACAGATTGCTCATGATTCCAGGTTACAGGTGATATTTATGGCATACAAAACTCTGAAATATTATTTGCAATTTTCCTTTTTGATGTCCAGTGGCCCTATGTGCCTCTCAGCTAGCTGGGCTACCTCTAATGGCCAGTCTCAGGTAATGGGTGCAAAAGCAGAATCCGAGACCAAGTAGAATAGTTTCTGGTGTTTTTAATTTCCAAATGGAAGCTCTGAAGTTAAGGTTTTAAGAGAGCTGTACTAGGTAAGGCTCAAATATCTAAGCCCTAGACTCTATGATGACAATCATATCACAAAAATAGAGTGAGAAGAGCAGTAGTGTCAGACTCCTACTTCCCCCATGCCCACAAGAAGCAAAAATTCCAAGAACCCAGGAATAAATGAGGGAACTCTATACAAGGTATCGAGCTATGTGGGCTTCTGCTGGAGAGAGAAAATTAACGATGCCATGGACATGACTGAGTCTGTAGTGACTGAGTGTCTGTGCTCCGCTCAGGTCATAACCACTCATCACAGGCTCCCAGGGATACATATGGGAGACAAGCCAGTTTCCCAGCCCATTCCAGGAGCATCTATACCATATTACCAATGCTAAGGATGATATTATTCAATATTATTCAAAAAAGACATATTTTGCAGCCGTCAGAACATCTCTTACTGTTCACACAGTAGCACTGACATCTTCCTGAACCCTGAAAATATGCTCAACCATATATGAACTACCCTTCCAGAACAAATGGCCCTATCTATTCAATATCTTGCTGCTGTTGTGCTGTGTTCAATTGTGTCCGAGTCTTTGTCCGACTCTATAGCCTGCCAGGCTCCTCCTCTGTCCATGGAATTTTCCAGGCAAGAATACTGGAGCAGGTTGCCATTTACTACTCCAGGGGATCTTGCTGACCCAGGGATCAAAGTCACAGCTCTGTGTCTCATGCATGGCAGGCAGATTCTTTACCACTCGCCACTTGGGAAGGCTTCAGTGTCTTGGGTTCCTCTTAAATTCCAAAGTAGGGAATGGAAGCTTGGAAACCTGTACTTACGTGGATCTGCTGGTTTAAATCACTTCAAACCTCCCCTGAGCCTGAATCCATGTATCTTTACAAAATTAACTGTCTTTGGAAACAGGGCTGACAGCTTGACAATGGCATTTAGTGAGCAACAAACATGCCTCTCATATACGTTGGAAAGAAGAAAGTGTTAAAGAGAATTTTCTCTTTCGAGGGGGAATAGTTATCCATCAAAACTCTAAGTAGATAGAGATAATGACACTGGAAAACAGAGCTTGTAACCTTCTTTTGCAACTACTGCTGAAGTGCTTTCTCAATTTTTAAGAATATGATCCATCTGGATAGTTGTCTCCTTTGTGAGGTTCTTCCTTGTCTTAGGGTTTTCCATATGTATTATGGCTGACATAGTGCGTGGTCCTCTCATATTCCTTAGCCCACCTCTGAAGTCAGATTGTTTTGGTGAGCTGATTTTACTCATACCTACAGCTTTCTGCTCCCCTTTTCCTGAGGTCAGTCTTTGGCATTGGGATTGTGTTTGGCAGGAAGTTATGCCACCATGAGTGTCTTTTAACCAGTGAACAGCAGTAGGTATGTAGCTTCTTGCTTTCCTCCCTGGATTGCAATAATTCTACAAAATCTCTTTTAGGGTCCAGAGCAGGACTGAGCTCCAGTTCCCAACAGCAGTAATCCACTCACAAATGAAACCTTAATGCTTGCCCTCCCTTTTGTTTCTTATTTGTTCATTCCTTCACTGTTTGCTTTTGAGGGACTCAAACTAAGAAATAGGTAGCGTTAGTGGTAAAGAACCCACCTGCTGATGCAGGAGACATAAGAGACACAGGTTTGATCCCTGCCTCCAGAGGATACCTGGAGAAGAGAATGGCAACCCACTTCAGTATTCTTGCCTGGAGCATCCCATAGACAGAGAACCTTAGAGGGCTGTTGTCTATGGGATCACAAAGAGTGGGACATGACTGATGTGACTTAGCATGCATGCAGCTAAGAAATATACATCGTGTTATCAGAGAAATGCAAATCAAAACCACAATGAGGTACCATCTCACACCAGTCAGAATGGCTATGACCCAAAAGTCTACAAGCAATAAATTCTGGAGGGGGTGTGGAGAAAAGGGAACCCTCTTACACTGTTGGTGGGAATGCAAACTAGTACAGCCACTATGGAGAACAATGTGGAGATTCCTTAAAAAACTGCAAATAGAACTGCCTTATGACCCAGCAATCCCACTGCTGGGCATACACACTGAGGAAACCAGAACTGAAAGAGACACGTGTACCCCAATGTTCATCACAGCACTGTTTATAATAGCCAGGACATGGAAACAACCTAGATGTCCATCAGCGGATGAATGGATAAGAAAGCTGTGGTACATATACACAACGGAGTATTACTCAGCCATTAAAAAGAATATATTTGAATCAGTTCTAATAAGATGGATGAAACTGGAGCCTATTATACAGAGTGAAGTAAGCCAGAAAGAAAAACACTGTTCAGTATACTAACACATATATATATAGAATTTAGAAAGATGGTAATGATAACCCTGTATGCGAGACAGCAAAAGAGACACAGATGTATAGAACGGACTTTTGAACCCTGTGGGAGAGGGAGAGGGTGGGATGATTTTGGAGAATGGCATTGAAACATGTTTACTATCATGTAAGAAACGAATCGCCAGTCTATGTTTGATACAGGATACAGGATGTTTGGGGCTGGTGCACGGGGATGATCCAGAGAGATGATATGGGGTGGGAGGTAGGAGCGGGGTTCAGGATTGGTAACTCATGTACACCCGTGGCAGATCCATGTCAATGTATGGCAAAACCAATACAGTATTGTAAAGCAAAATAAAGTAAAAAAAAAAAAAAAGTACATTGTGGAGTCACTGTACTTATGTGTCACAGTCCCTGATTACTTCAATTGTAAGAAATGTGATGTGCTGATACAAATTATCCCTAAAACAAAATATCATTTTAATAGCTTCATCTTCATGGGTTTGCTTTATTGTGAGAAAAAGTCTTGTTCTTAGCTTTGTAAGGAAATTACAATGAATGTCAGCTAAAGGAATTCTTTAAAAATTGAAATATCAAATATAGATTAAGTGCAAACCGTTTGCTTGAGTACATCATTCTGTAGTGTTTATACTTGTTTCAGTTCAGGTTTATCTCTAAGCTGGGTGCCTATCATTTTCTATAAATAGCCACCGAAATTGTCCTCTGGATCCCTTTATAGCTCTCCAAGTATATGAAGTTCTCATCAGAGTAAAGCACAAGGGAATGTGAGTTTGATTTTGTTGAGTTGAGAGATCTGTCCTTGGGAAATGTTTGTTATGTTTAATTATGTACCCGTGTGTCTTCATGAAGCACTCTCTCTGTTAAAGCAATATTGATCTACTTTCCCTTTCTACCTGGGCATTCTATTTCACAGATCACTGTAGACATGTCAAGCATTCCAGGAAATTTAAGTATAGGGAAAAGTATACAGAGCCAAAGTGGGAAAATAGAACTAGTTCCTGTTCTTATAGATTTGCATTATTTTGTTGATAAAATATGATGAAGCAAGGGTGATTTTTCACATTGTACCCTCTAGAGTTCTTAGAGTCTGTAAAGTGAAATGAAAAAAAAAAAAATCAAACGAAAGCAGATAGTGCATTTTTGGATCAATTTACCTAGCTCTACACCTGGGACCAGCTTGCAATGGTTATGATGGACAGGTGTCTGTTGGTTCCTTTTTGAATTTACCTTTGCTTATGGATCTGAGAAGCCATTTGTCATTCCAACCACATCTAATATCATTTATAGACTATAACAGAGAATAAAAGAAAACAAACACTGAAATTGGAAGGCAGCTGGCATAATTCACGGTGATTCTCACACCTGGGGACAGTCTGCCTTTATAAGAAGGTAGTGTAAACAATAGCTATAATTTGTGTCAGGGCACATTCTTGAAAGCTTTCAAATTGTCTGATGGCAAAAATGGGAATGATGCTAATAAATATGATTAAGGTTTAATGGGAAAAAAACTAAGGGCAACTGGCTAGCTAAGACATTTAGTAATGGAATATGACACTGTTTGCTTCTAGGTTACTAGTTCCAATTCAGTCAAAATCAGAAGCAGCTGAAAGCTATGATTGTGTAATGTGTGCCTGGTGGCCTATGTGAAATAATGTAATGGTCACAGTTCAGGGAAGATGCGCCCCCTGTAGCCATAAATATATCAAGTATCAGTTAAAGCTTTTCAACATTTTTAATCATTCTGAAATTATTATAAAAAGACCAAATATTGCCTAGGACTAGATTCTATCTTGATCTTTCCTACTGGAATCTCAACGTTGTCAAAAGTGTCTCCTCAAAATGTGAGTAGTCAGTCCTCCCTATCTACAGACACAGATGCTGATCTCACAGATACAGAGGGACATGTGTACTATGCCATTATCTACAAGGGCTCTGGGCATCCATGGAGTCTGGTATTCACAGGATGGAGGAGGTGGTGGAAGTTTTGGAACTGATCCCCTGCAGATATCAAGGGCTAATCGGAACAATCTTTTCCCCTGGAGACTTTGGGAACTGACTGGTGACCTAAGAAGCTGCCATCAAACTCAAGAGAGAAACACTGAGTCCCTGACCCAGGTCTGGTGTTTGTAAAATTGTATTTTGATCATTCTGGCTGCATCACATGACATGCAGCAGCCTCTCTGTTCCCCAACCAGGATGGAACCTCCGCCCCTTGCAGTGGAAACACACAGTCTTAACCACTGAACCACCAGGGAAGTGCCCCAGGTACAGTTTCTGCTTTAAAGCACGGAAATCATTTTACATCTCTGTGCCTCAGTTTCCTTCTCTATAAAGTGGAGATGACTAAATAAATATTATACAGGGCTATTTGGAAAAGTATATGACTTAATATTTATAAAACTTTCAGTGTTACTGTCTTCTTACCTACATGTGAAAGTGGGATGGGACGGGTGCCTGTTTTAAGAGCTTAGATCCTACTGTAGTACTTGGACTAACACAAATCAACAACTTTAGCTACAATGCTGAAGAGTATGTAAGGACTGGAGAGAGAAGCTACATGTGTTCATTTTCTTATTGCTCATTCCTGGAGTAAAGCAGACCCTGAGCCCTCTAGTGAAAGAGGAGGAATGAGAGACAGTGCTGCTCTTTAACCTCAAATAATCATGTCATCAGCTTTCTGAAGTTCCAAGGTAAAAAGCATGTCTTGGGGTATTGTGAAATACAGCACCTGAAATGTATATCTGTCACATTCATCTCTCTATCCTTGAAAGAATAGAGAAGTGTACACTTCATAGAAAGGAGTCTAAAAAGAAACTGTTCCTGTCTGGGTGTTCCATTATTTATGAAATAATTTTAAAAGTACCTCCATAAGATCTTCCAGACTGAAAATTTCATTTACTTCCCAGAGCAATGATGAAGTTGGGTTTTTTTTAAATAATAAAATTCATGGACTTAGTAACAGAACCAGATGAAGTGCTACATAACTACAATATTATTTGAAAATGTGTACTTTTAGAAATCACAGAAGACTAAATGGGTTGAATTTACAAATATTTGAATACATTGGATTTATAAATATTTAAGTATATTGAATTTATAAATATTTGAATATTTGAATCTATGACTTATGGGAAAAAGTTAAAATCAAAGAGATTTCCTATAGGCAAAGGATGAAACCTCCTGGTAGTAAAAGTTAACAGCAGTGACTGAATTTTCAGATTATTTTTATACATTGTCTTATTTGATTATTCCAATAGCTTTGGGAGTTAGGGCACTGTTACTGTTTTTCCTTTTCTGCTGGTGTTGCATGCATGAGAAATTTTTGCCTCAGATAGTTTGTTTTGATTGTCTTTGGCCACATAGCTAGAAAGCAGAAAAGGCAGGAGTCAAACCACAGGGCTTCACATCTCTTGCTGGCTCACCATGCCACCACTAAGCAGTTATGATTTCACTTTCCATTTCCCTGGGCATTGAGTTAGATGTTTTATCCTGTAAATATCTCTCAGAAATTACAGTGCAAACTAAGAGAGGGTCATTCAATTCAACATATATAAATACATATATTAGACTATTTCACAGGGCACTCTCTTTTTATAGTTCTCAGGTTCACAAGATGAGACCAGCCTACACTACACACTTGCCCCTGTAAGGAACTGCCATTTAGCACTTCAACTACTGCTGTTCCTGTGGCAGGGTTCTCAGGGTAAATGTCTTCTGAATGGAAATCTGAACTGACAAGGCTGTATACCAAAACAAACAAACGACTCAGCCAACTAATAGATCTCCTTAACATAATTGAAAGTCATTCCCACAGTATCTAAGCCCCTTTGGGTTTAGAAAGATATGTGACTATTTTTAGGTTATTTGTATTTTGTACACAGATTTGAGAGACTGAATTTGCTGTTGTTCAGACGCTCAGTCATGCTTGACTCTTTGTGACCCCATGGACTGCTGCACACCAGGTTTCCCTGTCCTTCACCATCTCCCGGAGATGGTGGTCCATTGGGCCAGTGATGTCATCCAATCATCTCGTCCTCTGTCATCCCCTTCTCCTCCAGCTTTCAATTTTTCCCAGCATCAGGGTCTTTTCTAATGATTCAGCTTTCGCATCAAGTGGCCAAAGTATTGGGGCTTCAGTTTCATCACCAGTTCTTCCAATGTATATTCAGGACTGATTTTCTTTAGGACAGACTGGTTGGATCTCCTTGCAGTCCAAGGGACCCTCAAGAGTCTTCTCCAACACCACAGTTCCAAAACATCAACTCTTTGGTGCTCAGCCTTCTTTATGGTTCAGGTCTCGCATCCATACATGACTACTGGAAAAACCATAGTTTGACTATATGGATCTTTGTTGAGAGACTGAATAGTGGGCTCAAATCTTGAACGCCTTTTGCATGAGGTCATATACAGACTGACATGATGTTGAAAGATGCCCTAGTGAAAACTCCATGGCTTACTTCATTCCCCTACACCTTCCAAAGTTATAAAAATGAATTAGCCTCTCTTCTTAAGAACTATTTGTGAATTCAACACTGAATGGTAAAGTAGAAAAATCTTGATAAATGTTTTAATTTTAGGATTGTATTTTACAATCGCTGAGATATAGTTATAAAAATATTTATCATGAAAATACAGATAAAAAAGAAAAGGGTTTATCCATATGCTTTTCTTTCTAAGATATTTATTTCTCATTAATCTTGCATCATCATCTCTTACACACATCATTGTAGTGGCCTTCTAACAAATCAATTTCTTCTATTTCTGTGCCTCTATAGTCTACTTTTGCTTTATACTGACTCTTTAATATGTGTATTCTTTCTTTACTTTTTTAAAAATATAAATACTTCAGTGCTTTATCATCATAGTAAGAGTAAAACGCTAACTCCTTACTATGGTTATAAGGCATTCCATGATATGGTTCTAGCCTGGTGTGACAGTTTTATTGCACACCACTGTCCTTTTTTCATATTAAGCAACAGCCGTAGTTTTTAGCTTGACAAACCAAGCAGTTTTCCATGTCAGAGCCTGTGTACAAGTTAATTCCTTGGCAACTTTAATGTAGTTGGTTCAGTAATACTCTTTAGATTCCATCTCTGTTGGGTAGTCTTTTGTGAGCTAGAGTAGATAGACATCCTTCTAAACACCAGCTCCAAAATAAGAACAAAATAACCTTTTTTTCAGTATTGCTTTGTGGACTTAGTTTCTATAATAATTTATCCTGGTCATACTCCCCATATCCAACTTTTTTACTTTCTTTTTTTGGCTGCATCCTGCAGCATGTGGAATCTTAATTCACCAACCAAGGTTCAAATGGGTGTCCTTTCAGTGAAAGCACAGAGTCTTAACCACTGGTCTACCAGGGAAGTCTTCCCATACCCTAGTTTAAAAAATATTTTAATAGATTCTAATGAAATATTTGAACTCGCTTATTAAAAAAATATATATACAGAAAAATACATTCACCATGGCTGCAGATGGTGACTGTAGCCGTGAAGTTAAAAGATGCTTACTCCTTGGAAGGAAAGTTATGACCAACTTAGATAGCATATTAATGTGAAACTGAAGTCTCTCATTCATGTCCGACTCTTTGTGACCCCATGGCCTGTAGCCTACCAGGTTCCTCTGTCCATGGGATTTTCCAGGCAATAGTCCTGGAGTGGATTGCCGTTCCCTTCTCCAGGGGATCTTCCCAACCCAGGGCTCGAACCCAGGTCTCCCACATTGTAGACAGACACTTTACCGTCTGTGCCACAGGAAGCATATTAAAAGGCAGAGACATTACTTTGTCAACAAAGGTCTGTCTAGTTAAGGCTATGGTTTTTCCAGTGGTCATGTATGGATGTGAGAGTTGGACTGTGAAGAAAGCTGAGCACTGAAGAATTGATGCTTTTGAACTATGGTGCTGGAGAAGACTCTTGAGAGTCCCTTGGACTGCAAGGAGATCCAACCAGTCCATCCTAAAGGAAATCAGTTCTGGGTGTTCATTGGAAGGACTGATGCTGAAACTGAAACTCCAATACTTTTGCCACCTCATGCGAAGAGTTGACTCAGTGGAATAGAGCCTGATGCTTGGAGGGAAAACGCTAACTCCTTACTATGGTTATAAGGCATTCCATGATATGGTTCTAGCCTGGTGTGACAGTTTTATTGCACACCACTGTCCTTTTTTCATATTAAGCAACAGCCGTAGTTTTTAGCTTGACAAACCAAGCAGTTTTCCATGTCGGAGCCTGTGTACAAGTTAATTCCTTGGCAACTTTAATGTAGTTGGTTCAGTAATACTCTTTAGATTCCATCTCTGTTGGGTAGTCTTTTGTGAGCTAGAGTAGATAGACATCCTTCTAAACACCAGCTCCAAAATAAGAACAAAATAACCTTTTTTTCAGTATTGCTTTGTGGACTTAGTTTCTATAATAATTTATCCTGGTCATACTCCCCATATCCAACTTTTTTACTTTCTTTTTTTGGCTGCATCCTGCAGCATGTGGAATCTTAATTCACCAACCAAGGTTCAAATGGGTGTCCTTTCAGTGAAAGCACAGAGTCTTAACCACTGGTCTACCAGGGAAGTCTTCCCATACCCTAGTTTAAAAAATATTTTAATAGATTCTAATGAAATATTTGAACTCGCTTATTAAAAAAATATATATACAGAAAAATACATTCACCATGGCTGCAGATGGTGACTGTAGCCGTGAAGTTAAAAGATGCTTACTCCTTGGAAGGAAAGTTATGACCAACTTAGATAGCATATTAATGTGAAACTGAAGTCTCTCATTCATGTCCGACTCTTTGTGACCCCATGGCCTGTAGCCTACCAGGTTCCTCTGTCCATGGGATTTTCCAGGCAATAGTCCTGGAGTGGATTGCCGTTCCCTTCTCCAGGGGATCTTCCCAACCCAGGGCTCGAACCCAGGTCTCCCACATTGTAGACAGACACTTTACCGTCTGTGCCACAGGAAGCATATTAAAAGGCAGAGACATTACTTTGTCAACAAAGGTCTGTCTAGTTAAGGCTATGGTTTTTCCAGTGGTCATGTATGGATGTGAGAGTTGGACTGTGAAGAAAGCTGAGCACTGAAGAATTGATGCTTTTGAACTATGGTGCTGGAGAAGACTCTTGAGAGTCCCTTGGACTGCAAGGAGATCCAACCAGTCCATCCTAAAGGAAATCAGTTCTGGGTGTTCATTGGAAGGACTGATGCTGAAACTGAAACTCCAATACTTTTGCCACCTCATGCGAAGAGTTGACTCAGTGGAATAGAGCCTGATGCTTGGAGGGAGGGGGCAGGAGGAAAAGAGGATGACAGAGGATGAGATGGCTGGATGGCATCACTGACTTGATGGACATGAGTTTGGATAAACTCCAGGAGTTGGTGATGGACAGGGAGGCCTGGCATGCTGCAATTCATGGGGTCACAGAGTAGGACAGGACTGAGCAACTGAACTGAACTGAACTGACACAATATAGTGATTTGATATTTCTACACATTTCAAAATGTTCACCAAAATAAGTATAGTTACTTGTCACCATAAAAGTATATTACAAAATTATTGACTATATTTTCCACACTGTATATTTTATATTCATGACTCAATTTTACAACTTTTACTTTGCACTTTTTAATCTCCCTCACCTATTTCTTTCTTGTCCCCAGTCCTTTCCCTCTGGCAACCACCTGTATGTTCTCTGTATCTATAAATCTGTTTTTATTTTATTATGTTTGTTCATTTCTTTTGTATTTTAGACATCACATATAAGTGAAATAATACAATGTTTGCCTCTCTGTCTGACTTATTTCATGTAGCCTAATACCTTGTAGGTCCATCCATGTTGTCACAAATGGCAAAATTCCAGTCTCTCTCTCTCTCTCTTTTTTTTTTTTAAGACTGAGCAATACTCCATTGTATAAATGAACCATATCTTTTTATCCATTCCTCTATCAGTGAGCATTTAGGATGTTTCCATATCTGATCACTGTAAATAATGCTATAATGAACATAGAGGTGCATATATCTTTTCTAGTTACTATTTTGGTTTCTTCAGAAAATATATCCAGAAGTAGAATTGCTGGATCACACGGTGGTTCTATTTTTCATTTTTTGAGAAATCTGCATACTGCTTTCCACAGTGGCTACACCAATTTACATGCCTACTAACAGTGCATGAAGAATCCCTTTTATTCCCCACATTCTCATCAATACTTGTTACATGTTGTCTTTTTGATAATAGCCATTTTTACAGGTGTGAGATGATACCTAACTGCAGTTTCGATATACAGTTACCTGATAAATAGACTTCCCTGGTGGCTCAGAGGTAAAGAATCTGGCTGCAGTGTAGGGGACCTAGGTTTGATCCCTGGTTTGGGAAGATACCCTGAAGAAGGAAATGGCAACCGATTTGGTAGTATTCTTGCCATGGACAGAGGAGTCTGGTGGGCTAGTCCATGGGGTCACAAAGAGCTGAACACAACTGACTAACTAACACTTTCTCTGATAATTAGTGATGTTGAACATCTTTGCATGTGACTGTTGGCCATCTGTATTTCTTCTTTGGCAAAATGTCCATTCCCATCCTCTGCCTGTTTTTTTTTTTTTTTCCCCACCAGGTTTCTTTTTGTTGTTGAGTTGTGTGAGATCTTTGTAAATTTTGGACATTAACCCTTCACTGGATATATCATTTGCAAATATATTCTTCCATTCAGTAGGTGGCTTTTCCAGTTTGTTGATAGTTCCATCTACTGTTCAGAAGCTTTTTCGTTTTATGGAGTGCCATTTGTTTCTTCTTGATTTTGTTGCTTTTGCTTTTGTTATTAATTTCAAAGAAATCATCACCAAAACTTGTGTCAAGAAGTGTACTACCTATGCTATCTTCTAAGACTTTTATGGTTCAGGTCTTATGTTCAAGTGTCTAACCCATCATGAGGTAATTTTTGTGTATGTTGTTAGATAACTAAGTGCTGAAGAATTGATGCTTTTGAACTGTGGTGCTGGAGAAGACTCTTGAGAATCCTTTGGACTGCAAGGAGACCCAACCAGTCCATCCTAAAGGAGATCAGTCCTGAATGTTCATTGGAAGGACTAATGCTAAAGCTGAAACTCCAATACTTTGGCCACCTGATGCAAAGAACTGACTCATTGGAAAAGATCCTGATACTGGGAAAGATTGAAGGCAGGAGGAGAGGAGGACAACAGAGGATGAGATGGTTGGATGGCATCACTGACTCGATGGACATGAGTTTGAGCAAGCGACAGACTGAGTGACTTCACTTTCACTTTTCTCTTTCATGCATTGGAGAAGGAAATGGCAACCCACTCCAGTATTCTTGCCTGGAGAATCCCAGGGATGGGGGAGCCTGGTGGGCTGCCGTCTACATGGGGTCACACAGAGTCGGACACGACTGAAGTGACTTAGCAGCAGCAGCAACAGGGAGTTGGCTATGAACAGGGAAGCCTAGGTGCTGCAGTCCATGGGGTAGCAAAGAGTTGGAGACGACTGACTGACTTAACTGAACTGAACTATAAGAAAGTGTTCCAGTTGTATTCCTTTGTATGTGGCAGTCTAATTTTCTCAACATTGTTTATTAAACAGACTGTGTTTTCCTCCTTGTATATTCTTGCCACAGATTAATTGACCCTATATGTGAGTTTATTTCTGAGCTCTCTATTCTGTTCTAATGATCTATATATCTCAATTTATGCTAGCAGCATTCTGTTTTAATTAAATCATTTTATTATAGCTTAAAATCAGGGAGCATGATGTCTCTAGCTTTTCCCTTCTTTCATAAGATTTCTTTGGAAATTCATAGTCTTTAGTGGTCCTAAGGAAATGGCAACCCACTCCAGTGTTCTTGCCTGGAGAATCCCAGGGATGGGGGAACCTGGTGGGCTGCTATCTCTGGGGTCACACAGAGTTGGACACGACTGAAGCGACTTAGCAGCAGCAGTGGTCCTATACTAATTTTAGTACTTTTTGTTTTATTTCTATGGAAAATGCCATTGGAATTTGATAGAAATTGAATTGAATCTGTACTTTGCTTTGGGTAGTATGAAAATTTTAACAATATTAATGCTTCCAACTCACAAGGCTGAAATTTCTTTCCATGTATTTGTGTGTTCAGTATCTTTCAATAGTGTCTTATATTTTTCAATATACATGTCTTTCACCTCCCTGGATAAATTTATTCATAGATATATTTTTCTTTTTAATGTGTTTGTAAATGGGATTGTGTCCTTAAATTCTCTTATAGTTCATTGTTAGTGTACAGAAATGCAAGTGATTTTTGCATGATGATAATGTATACTGCAACTTTCCTTAATTCATTTATTAGGTCTAAAAATTGTATTGACTGAGTCTTTAAGATTTTATACCTATAATATCATGTCATCTTCAAATAGTGACAGTTTCAATTATTTGTTCCCAATTTGGAAGCCTTTTGTTTCTTTTTCTTGACTATTTGCCTTGGTTAGGACTCTAATAGTGTTTTAAATAAAAAGCCAGGAGTGAGAATCCTTAGGGGCTTCCCAGGTGGCGCTAGTGGTAAAGAAGCTGACTGTCTTAAGAGACGCAGGTTTGACGCCTGGGTCAGGAAGATCCCCTGGAGGAGGACATGGCAACCCACTCCAGTATTCTTGCCTGGAGAATCCCATAGACAGAGAAACCTGGTAGACTACAGTCCATGGGTCACAGAGAGTTGGTCACAATTGAAGCAAATTAGCACCCATGCACGAGCATCCTAATCTTGGTCTTGATCTTAGAGGAAAAGCTTTCAGTTTTTCACTGTAGACTATGATATTATCTGTGAGCTTGTCATATATGATCTTTATTATGTTGAGGTACATTTCTTGTATACCTACTTTGTTGAGAGGTTTTTTTTTTATCATAAAAAATTGATGTTTAATTTTGTCAAACATAGTTTCCCATATCTACTGAGATGATTATCTGTTTTTTTTTAAATCCTTCATTTTGTTGTGGCATATCACACTTACTGACTTGTTGATGATGAAAACATCCTTACATCTTTGGAATAAATCCTGCTTGATCATGATATATAATCTTTTTAACATATTGTTGAATTTGCTAATATTCTATTGAGGATGTTTACATCCATGGTCATCATGGATATTGCCCATAATTTTCTCTTTTTGTGGCATTATGATCTGGTTTTAGTTTTAGAGTAATGATGGCCTTGTTAAATAAGTCTGGAAAATTTCTGTTCCCTTCTATTTTTTGTTAGAATTTGAGAAGGATTAATCTTAATTCTTTTTAAAATTTTGGTAGAATTTATCAGGGAAGTTATTTGGCCCTGGACTTTTGTTTTTCTGGATTTTTTGATCAATGATTTAATCTTAGTAGTAATCTATAAGTAAAAGTTCAGATTTTTTACTTCATCATGATTCCATCTTAGTGGGTTATATGTTTCTAAAAATGTATCTATTTCTTCTAGACGGTTTAATTTTTTTGTATACAATTGTTCATAGTAAGCTGTTATCGTCATTTATATTTCTAGGGTATCAATTGTAATATATCCTCTTTAATTTCTGATTTTATATATTTGATTCATCTCTTTTTTCTGATGACTATAGATAAATATTTTTCAATTGTGTCTTTTTGAAAGTGATGATAGAGTTGATAGGAGCATTGTTTATTAGTAAGTAAGTAAAGTCACTCAGTCGTGTCCGACTCTTTGTGACCCCGTGGACTGCAGCCCACCAAGCTCCTCAGTCCATGGGATTCGCCAAGCAAGAATACTGGAGTGGGTTGCCATTTCCTTCTCCAGGGGATCTTCCCGACCCAGGGATCGAACCCAGGTCTGCCGCATTGGAGGCAGACGCTTTAACCTCTGAGCCATCAGGGAAGTATCATCATCTTAATAATATATGTGTGTCCTGGGTTATTGACACAAGAGGCTTCTAAAATATCTAAGATCCCCAGAATGGATGAGGAGAATCATTGTGAGTGCTAATCAGATGACTGGTGCCGAGAGGCCCACAGATAGCTTCCTGATGCGGACTTGTCACTAGAAAGACCAACGTGTGATTAGAGGGTTGGAACTTTCAAAGCCAACAACTCATTTTCTCTAGGGAGGGGAAAGGGGCTGGAAACTGGCTTAGTCAGCAATGTCCAATAATTTAATCAATCATGTCTACATAATAAAACCTCAATAAAACCACCTAAGTTATGTGTTTGAAGAGCTTCCAGACTGATGAACATATCCACTTTTTAGGAGACTGGTGAACCTCAAATTCCATAGGGTCAGAAGTGCCCCCTTGGGACTCTTCTGGGCCTCACTCTATGCAGCTCTTCATCTGGCTGTTCATTTGCATCCCTTATAATAACCATTATAATAAGCCAGTGAACATAAGTAAAGTGTTTCCTTGAGTTCTGTAGACCATCATAGCAAATTATTGAACTTGAGGAGAGAGCTCTGAGAATCCTCCCTCCAACTATAAGTGGATGATTAGAAGTATAGATATTAACTCAAGATTTGAGACTGGCATGTGAAGTAGGGTGGCAGTCTTGTGGGACTGAGATCATAACATGTGGGATTTGTGCTATCTCCAGGTCATTAGAGCTAGAATTGAATTTAATTATAGGATACCTGCTTGGTGTCTGGAAATTTGGGGAACTGATTGTTACTGTGGAAGAAACACACATTTGTTTTCAGAAGTGCTGAGAGTAAAAACAATTCACAGACCTTGAGATTATATAGCTAAATTCAATAATGATTAAAAACATCTCCAAAGAGAAGTATCTCAGTTAAATTCAGATGGTTAATCTCCAGCCTATTAATCTCTTAAGTGCTGAGACAGCCATGGAAGTAAAAATGTGTGATAGAATTGCATTTTTTAAATGTGAGAACTGTTATTAAGACTATGTTGAGAGACTTCCCTGCGGTCCAGTGGTTAAGACTCTGTGCTTCCAATGCAGAGGGCATAGGTTCGATTCTTGGTCAGAAAACTAAGATTCCACATACCATGCAGTTGGCCAAAAAAAAAAAAAAAAAAAGAGTGTTTCTTAATGCATTTTAAGGTTTAGGTTCAGAAAGGCCAGATATATCCTTGCATGGGCTTACTGAGCATTGCATGGGCTTACTGAGTGTCATCATTTCAGCAAAACTGGTTCTCCTCTCCTCTCCCATCCTCTATCCTCACAAATAATGTTAGAGAAGAACTAAGAGGGAGAAAGAGTATGGATAATGCATTTTCATGAAAGGAAAGAAGGTGTAACTCATAGGAACTGCTCATAAACTTGAGATTAAATAATGTAGTAGTGGATGTCAGTATTATCCATCTACTCCACTTAAATTTGTAATACCAAGAAACATGTAGGTTAGAATCCAAAGGTACCTATCAGCTTCAGGGCTAGAGGACTTCCAGTGTTTGAGTTCAAGAATACAAGCATCAAAGAAATGTCTCTAGAGGCCTTTAGCTGTAAGTCAACCTTAGGTTAGCAGGGAAAATATGGTCAACCACATCTTTTAAAGGAACCCTAGTATTTAGAAGAGCAATTTGGGAGTAATATCTCCACCAGTGGGGCTTATTCTAATCACCATAATTTTACATCATTTCCAACAGCAGTATGGTAGGCACGGTAATATGTTTTTCACCCAGTTCTTTCTTCAAGGAAGAATTTGTTGCCATACCTGTTGGGCATTGCTGTATGTAAACAGCCTTCAGCTGTCAGGTCCTTGAGGGATTGTTGCAGATGCAGAGTACTACCTCTGCAAAGATCAGGGCTGCATTCCAATGATGTTCAAGGCAAGGTGATAAAGGCCCAATTCAAAGCAATTCTAATTCCAGCCCACTTTGGGTCCAGAGCTTTCTATGGCATATGTAGTAGCTGTTCCTGGGCTTAAATTGTTGTTCAACTCCCCTTTCTGTCCAGTTATGCTTTCTTCTCAAGAACATTTTCAGATAAACTTTCTGTAAGTTAAATATCTAATTCTACTTTCCAGAAACACAACCTGATTCTGCAGTTTTGAGATGAGATGGTAGTAGAAGGACTTGAGCTAACCTCTCTCAAGAAAACACTGAAATTACAACTAACTGCTGAATGACTATCAATAAAAAAAAATTAGAACCTATCCCCAAAGATATTGTACATCCAAAGACAAATAAGAAGCCACAATGAGATGGTAGGAGTGCCACATTTGCAGTATAATCAATTCCCATCTGCCAAGTGTGTGACCCACAAATTGGAAAATAATTATATTGCAGAGGTTCTCCCATAGGAGTGAGAGTTCTTATCCCCATGTCAGGCTCCCTAGACCGGGAGTCTGACATCAGGAGGATGAGCCCCGAGAGTATCTGGCTTTGAAGGCAAGGGGAGTTTGTTTGCAGGGAGTCCATAAGGACTGAGGGCAAAAGAAATTCCATTCTTGTAGGGCACACATAATGTCTTGTGCACACTGGGATCTGGGGAAAAAAACAAAACAAAACAAAACAATAATGATTTCACAGGAGCCTGGGCCAGACCTACATGCTAGTCCTGAAGAATCTTCTAAGGAAGCAGTTCGCAGCTGGGCTCATTAGGGGACAAAGACACTTGTAGCAGAGGTAGCAGTGAGTACTTCTGTGAAAACTCTCCTGGGGGCTGACATTTTGGCACCAAGACCTGGTCCCACCCAAGAACTATCAAATGACTACTGGCACGCTTTGCAGACCTAGAATAAAAAGGTCTTAAAATTTGCGTGGAGACACAAAAGACCCTGACTAGCCAAAGCAATACTGAGAAAGAAAAATAATAGAAAGAGACACTTGTACCCCAATGTTCATTGCAGCACTGTTTATAATAGCCAGGACATGGAAACAACCTAGATGTCCATCAGCGGATGAATGGATAAGAAAGCTGTGGTATATATACACAATGGAGTATTACTCAGCCATTAAAAAGAATACATTTGAATCAGTTCTAATAAGATGGATGAAACTGGAACCAATTATACAGAGTGAAGTAAGCCAGAAAGAAAAACACCAATACAGTATACTAACACATATATATGGAATTTAGAAAGATGGTAATGAGGACCCTGCATGCAAGACAGCAAAA
>SJYX01011765.1:373113-391706 GCA_006410675.1 Oreotragus oreotragus
AAGGATTTATAGATCAAAGGAACAAGACAGAATGCCCAAAATAAACCTATGAATCTATGGTCATTTAATCTATGACAAAGGAAGCAAGAACATACAATGGAAAAAAAGAGTATCTTCAATAAATGGTGCTGGGAAAACTGGACTGAAATTAGAATGTTCTCTAACACCATATACAAAATTAAACTCAAAATGGATTAAAGACCTAAATGTAGGGGCAGATACTATATAACTCCTAGAGAAAAACATAGGCAGAACACTATTTGACACAAATTACAGCAAAGTCTTTCTGGATCCCCTTCCTAGAGTAATGAAAATAAAAGCAAAAATAAATAAATGTGATCTAATTAAACTTCAAAGCTTCTGCAGAGAAAAGAAACCACACACACAGAAAAGATAACCCACAGGTACCAGAAAATACTCCTCTGTGTAAGCTCTCCTGTGTAATACTCCTCTATGTATGTTGATAGAATGAGAAAAAATATTAACATTTGCAAACAATGCAACTGACAAGGGATGGATCTCTAAGATATATGAACAGCTTATGCAATATACTATAAAAAAAGAAAAACCACAACCCAGTCAAAATGTAGGCAGAAGATCTAAATAGACATTTCTCTGAAGAAGATATACAGATGACCAAAAAGTCCATGAAAAGATTTTCAACATCTCTAATTATTAGAGAAATGCAAATCAAAACTACAGTGAGGTAACACTTCATTCAGAATGGCCATCAAAAAGTCTGTAAACAAATACTTGAGAGGGTATGAAGAATAGTGAGCCCTCCTATACTGTAGGTAGGAATATAAGCTCGTACAGTCTGGAGAAGAGTTTGGAAGCTTCTTAAAAAACTAAAAATAGAGCAATATGATCCAGCTGGACATATATCCAGAGAAAACCATACTTTGGGAAGATATATGCACTCCTGCGTTCACTGTAGCACTGTTTACAGTAGCCAAGACATGGAAGCAAACTAAATGTCTATTGACAGATGAATGGATAAAGAAGTTGTGGTACATATATACAAAGGAATATTATTCAGCCATAAAAATAGTGTAATAATGCCATTTGCACAACACAGATGAACCTAGATATTATAGCATACTAAGCAAAACAAGTCAGACAGAGACAAATATCATATGATATAACTTATATGTGGAATCTTAAAAAAGTGAAGTTATTTATAAAAAAGAAACAGACTCACAGATATAGAAAACAAACTTCTGGTTACCAAAGAGGAAAAGTGGATGGGAGGGATAAATAAGGAGTTTGGTATTGACATACATACACTACTATCTATAAAAGATAACCAAGAAGGATCCACTAGTGTATAACACAGGGAGTTCTACTCTATACTATGTTAACAACCTAAGTGGGAAAAGAATCTGAAAAAAGAATGTGGAGCACTGATCATAGCAAACACCCTCTTCCAACAACACAAGAGATGACTCTACACATAGACATCACCAGATGGTCAATATCAAAACCGGACTGATTATATTCTTTGCAGCCAAAGATGGAGACACTCTATACAGTTATCAAAATCAAAACCAGGATCTGCCTATGGCTACATCATGAACTCCTTGCAAAATTCAGACTTAAATTGAAGAAGCTAGAGAAAACCGCTAAAAAAAAAAAAAAAGTAGGCTTCCCTGGTGGCTCAGATGGTAAAGAATCTCCCTGCAATGCAGGAGACCTGGGTTCAATCTGTGGGTTGGGAAGATCTCCTGGAGGAGGGCATGGCAACCCAGTCTGGTATTCTGGCCTGGAGAATCTCATGGACAGAGAAGCCTGGCAGGCTATAGCTCATGGGGTTGCAAAGAGTCGGACTTGACTGAGCAACTAAGCACAGCACGTAGAGAAAACCACTAGAACATTCAGCTATGACCTAAATCAAATCGCTTACGATTATACAGTGGAAGTGAAAAATAGATTTAAGTGATTAGATCTGATAGATAGAGTGCCTGAAGAACTATAGACAGAGGTTTGTAACACTGTACAGGGGGCAGTGATCAAAACCACCCCCAAGAAGAAGAAATGCAAAAAGGCCAAATGTTTGTCTGAGGAGATCTTACAAATAGCTGAGTAAAGAAGAGAAACTAGAGGTAAAGGAGAAAAAGAAAAACATACCCATCTGAATGCAGAGTTCCAAAGAATAGCAAGGAGAGATAAGAAGGCCTTCCTAAGTGATCAATGCAAAGAAATAGAGGAAAACAATAGAATGGGAAAGATTAGAGAACTCTTCAAGAAAATTAGAGATACCAGGGGAACATTTCATGCAAAGAGGGGCACAATAAAGGAAAGAAATGGTATGCACCTAACAGAAACAGTAGATATTAAGAAGAGGTGGCAAGAATACACAGAACTATACTAAGAAGATCTTAATGACTCAGATAACCATGATGGTGTGATCACTCACCAAGAGCCAGATATCCTGGAATGAGAAGTCAAGTGGGCCTTAGGAAGCATCACTATGAATAAAGCTAGTGGAGATGATGCAATTCCATTTGAGCTATTTCAAACCCTAAAAGATTATGCTGTGAAAGTGCTTCACTCAATATGCTAGCAAATTTGGAAAACTCAGCAGTGGCCACAGGACTGGAAAAGACCAGTTTTCAGTCCAATCTCAAAGAGAGGCAATGTGAAAGAATGTTTAAACTACCACACAATTGCACTCATCTCACACACTACCAAAGTAATGCTCAAAATTCTCTAAAATAATTTTCAATAGCACATGAACCGAGTACTTCCAGATGTTCAAGCTGGATTTAGAAAAGGCAGAGGAAAGAGATCAAATTGTCAACATCTGCTGGATCATAGAAAAAGCAAGAGAGTTCCAGAAAAACATCTACTTCCGCTTCAGTGGCTATGCTAAAGCCTTTGAGTATGTGGATCACAACAAAATGTGGAAAAATCTTCATGACATGGGAATACCAGACGACCTTACCTGCCTTCTGAGAAATCTATATGCAGATCAAGAAGCAACAGTTAGAACCAGACATGGAACAACAGACTGGTTCCAAATAGGAAAAGGCATACATCAAGGCTGTATATTGTCACCCTGCTTATTTAACTTCTATGCAGAGTACATCATGAGAAACGCTGAACTGGAAGAACAAGCTGGAATCAAGATTGCCGGGAGTAATATCAATAACCTCAGATATGCAGATGACACCACCCTTATGGCAGAAAGTGAGGAGGAGCTAAAAAGCCTCTTGATGAAGGTGAAGGAGGAGAGCAAAAAAGTTGGCTTAAAGCTCAACATTCAGAAAATGAAAATCATGGCATCTGGTCCCATCACTTCATGGCAAATAGATGGGGAAACAGTGGAAACAGTGGCAGAGTTTATTTTTTGGGCTCCAAAATCACTGCAGATGGTGACTGCAGCCATGAAATCAGAAGACGCTTACTCCTTAGAAGAAAAGTTAAGACCAACCTGGATAGTATATTCAAAAGCAGAGACATTACTTTGCCGACTAAGGTCCGCCTAGTCAAGGCTATATTTTTTCCTGTGGTCATGTATGGATGTGAAAGTTGGACTGTGAAGAAAGCTGAGCGCCGAAGAATCGATGCTTTTGAACTGTGGTGTTGGAGAAGACTCTTGAGAGTCCCTTGGACTGCAAGGAGATCCAACCAGTCCATTCTGAAGGAGATCAACTTTGGGATTTCTTTGGAAGGAATGATGCTAAAGCTGAAACTCCAGTACTTTCGCCACCTCATGTGAAGAGTTGACTCCTTGGAAAGACTCTGATGCTGGGAGGGATTGGGGGCAGGAGGAGAAGGGGGCGACAGAGGATGAGATGGCTGGATGGAATCATTGACTNTTTGGGATTTCTTTGGAAGGAATGATGCTAAAGCTGAAACTCCAGTACTTTGGTCACCAAATGTGAAGAGTTGACTCATTGGAAAAGACTTTGATGCTGGGAGGGATTGGGGGCAGGAGGAGAAGGGGACGACCAAGGATGAGATGGCTGGATGGCATCACGGACTCGATGGACGTGAGTCTGAGTGAACTCCGAGAGATGGTGATGAACAGGGAGGCCTGGCATGTTGCAACTCATGGGGTCGCAAAGAGTCGGACATGACTGAGTGACTGAACTGAACTGATGTCTATATGATTTATACATAAATCTCCCAGGTATATTTGATTGTAGGATTGTAAGTTGAACACAAAGTCACCAGTGGAAGCAATATCTTAGATATAATTATTTGTCTCTTCTAATAACATCCAATAAATACATACACAGATTAGAACAGCTAATTATTTAAATAACTTTGGGAAACACACAAAGACCAAATAAATACAGGAAATATGTGATTAGTATTGCGGAGAGACAACTTGGAATAAGGCAGATGCTGGCATATGGTAGAATTGGAGGGTTACATATTTCACATCCAGAGGGATCCAAACAGGGAATGTGATTACTTCTGGGATGTGGATAAAAATGCAAATAGAGCCACTAGACTAAATCCTGAGAGTAAGATAAATACTCCAGAAGATACAGATGTCAATTTGGACAGTAATGGTGATTAGTGTGATTTGCTAATTGAACAGAGACAGCAAAGCAGAATCTGAAATCTTCCACATTTAGTTTCTATGACATGTTATTATTTGACTCAATTAAATTACTGAGATATAACTGAATATGTTTTATCATGAGGCATGACTCATCTAAACACATGCTAGTTGGTTAGTAACGAAATTCAGAGTTTTGTTAACCATAAATTGAGTTAATGGGAATCGGCAAATAATATTTGATCATGGGAGTACAGCTTTCTATTTTCTTAAAGAAGACATGGCTTAAAATGGCATCCTGCCTCACTGGTTAAACAACAGAATGAGAATACAGACTGAAATCTAATTTTGAATAATGATTCATCTCACATTAGATAAAGTAATTAAATTTGGTTTACTTGGGTATAAAATGGAACAAATAATACCCAAATACCTTGTGGAAATATTTTAATGAGAAACTCAAGTATCAAGATTATAAATAATCTAAAAAATATAGTTCTAGATAACTAAATAGTAATATTTCCAAATTCACCAGTCATATGCAAAATATATTGGTAGTTTATGCTATATTATTAAGTTAGCAACATAAAGCAATGTGGGAATGCATAAAGGTTGACTTTATTTTCTAGATAAAATGACTATGAGGCAAAATTTAATTTATTCAAAGCATTTCAAATTTACAAAATTTAAGAAATAGTGGCATTGATCCATAGAAATGGATCACCACAATTCAAAAGCATCACTTCTTTATGGAACAACTTGATGCCCTTCTAATGTTTGATGATAATTTGGCAGATTGCTATAGGAAATTAATGTGGTCAAATTTTACATCATTTACCCTCACATGCTTTGTTAATTCAAAAACTAAAAGAAGAGGAATTTAAGTATAGTTCTCCCCATCAGATTTTACAACATGCTGTTTTCTATTCAGCCCTTGAAAGGGGCTACGACTCAGCCTCTGGTTAAGTAAAAAAGATCTCCTTACAGGAGAGGGAAAAGGGCCAGCTATACTGCTAACTTGTGGGAGAGGATGTGCTTGTATTTTTCCACAGGACCCAGATTCTCCAATTTGGATCCTGGACAGATTGATCCCCCATTGCTTTGAAGGGCACTCCTCTACCTGCCGCTGCCTGAAACAGCCACACGCCAGGAGCTGTGGGCGGGGCCAGCCTGGCTGCAGAGGCCCAATGCCCTAGCTAGCTTGGCTGCAGGCAGGAGAGGCAAGATAAGCATCAAGATCCTGGGGGCGGGGGCGGGACTGACAGCTGCTGCAGCATGAACTCTGACCAGAAAATGATTCTATTTACTCTATTTTAGCTTGTCTACCCTCTCCTTATGTTTTTCTCTTTGTTAATGATTCTGGAAAACTTAAGGTTCATATGAATTACACAGATGGACTTAATGTAGTGTCTTGTGAACAATGTATGCTTTCATCTTGTTAAGATTTAATGCGATCAGGACGGTTTGTGGGCTTACTAATTTTAGGGAATTCAGGTTTAATAACAACAACTATTACTGTTACTGTTACTGTGGCAGCGATTCATTGACTCAACAAGTGCAAATGCCCAATATGTTGAAAAATCATATTTTAGGTGTTTGGAATAGCTCAGATATTAGTTTAGACTTAGGGAAACTTCACAATCAGATACAGACCTTGGAACACTCTTGACTGGATTTTACTGCCGCTAGAGCCGCTAATGACTTTTTCCACACCTTCTCTCTGTCTAATATCTCCAGTTCTCTAATTTTACTTCTTATAATCATTCTTCCTTGTATTTTCAGGATTCTTCGGCAGAACATTCAGAAGCTCTCTACTGAGCTGCACCTGATTATTTTAAAAAACAAAAAAAGGGGGCAATGCTGGGGCCAGCGTGAGGAACTCCGCCCATGGCAAAGGTCATGAGAAAGGAGGCTTAGGCATACGCAAAGGCGTGATCAAGCCTCAGGAAACCCCCTGTTCCTGAGCATCTACCCCAAAACCAGAGTCTGTTTTGTGCTCTCACCTACAACTCTGACTTTACGGGGGGCTCTCCCCCATAACCATTTCTCTCGGAGAAGGAGTAAACTTGCAGCTCCAAGTTAATAAAAATTCCTGGGCATGACAAGAGTGTTTCAACTTACAAACTCTGAAGGTTCTCTGGCCTGCCTGATCAGGTTTGTCCGGCCACATGTGATTGTTTACAGCCTCCGAACTGTGAGAGGCATGGGATGCTTTAAGACTTTCTAAATACAGATTCTTTTGAGAAGTTAGAAGATCATTAGTATAGTATTAGTGGGTTGATTAGGAATTATATTGGTGAAGGGTTTTTTTTCATTTGTTACTGCTAATTCCCTGCCCTGGGTGTGACAAGGGTGTCTCAGGTCAAACCTCTCTGCTGACAGACTAGCTTGTGACAACCACTCAACCATAAACAGCACAGAGAGTTTGGAGAGGGCTTTTCTTATTGTTGAGTCAATGATTGCTGCCAGGCCTCTATATCCTTAGGCACCTGGGAATATATTAATCAATGTATTTGGAATATAGAAAAAGAAATATAGTAGTTTTTAAGGTTGGCAATACTAGACTTTTTGAGTTAATGAATTTTCTCTTTTGTAATAGATCACTGTACTTTGTTATAAATCACCGCGTCCTTGCTATGCAAAAATGTAATTTTATCACTATCTTAAGACTAAATAGATCTTAAGGGGAACATTGGTGAAAGGATTTTCATTTGTTGGGCTGATGTTTGCTGCTAAATCTACATATTCCATAATGAATATAACTAACATACAGGAAAAATAAGTATTAACCTTTAAAATTAATCATGTAAACCTTAGGTTAAATAAATTCTTTTCCTAGATGTAACTCACTACACCCTCACCCTATAGGAATGCAATTTTATTTGGAGGGTGGTGCCTGATTAAAAAAAAAAAAAGAAAAAACACCCTTAGAAAAACTAAGTTTTTTGGTTATCAGAAAGAAAGGATCATAAAACGTCAGCCCAGAAGATGATGTAAAACCCCTAAAACCTTTTTAATGTAAAGCACCTGATTTTGATAAAGGTCAGGACTGCTGACCCCCATGTGACTCTGTATTCATCCCTATATGTAACAAAAGGTATATAAGAAAACCGAAAAATAAAGAAATGGGATCAGTTTCTGGAAAGACTGATTCCCCTGTGTCGTTTCTTTCTTGCTCCCCATTTTTCTGGCTGAATTCCCATCTGGAGTGTGGGTGCCCTTCAAGTCTACTTACTTGCCCTGGTTTTTAAGCCCACACGAGAAGGAGCCCAAGGAGAGGCACCTTCCAATATTCTAGTGGCACCGGTGGCCCAACGTAGATGGTGCAAATTCCTTGTCTTGGAATTTTATTGGTATCCCACGTAAACCAAGTCATTCAGCCCCTTTTTCTCTCCTACTATTTTCTGGCTGAATTCCCACCTGGTGCATGGGGACCCACCAAGCCTGCTAATTTTGCCTGGGCTTCTAAGATCGGACCAGGGGTGGGGGGAGCCAAGTGCCTCCTCTCCCTCGGGAGAACGGGAAGATGCCTGTGGCCTATGTAGGTGGTGATTGGTATTCCATGTAAACCAAGTTATTCGGCCTCTTTTTCTCAGCTAATTTCCTAATTCCTCTCTATCTGTAATTAATTAAGTTTTTTCCAAGGACGCCGATTCTGTCCCCACCTTCGAATTACCCTGGATCCACCAGGGCTGGACCCCAGCAAGCCTTCTTTTGAAAAACTGACCAATGGAAAAGAAATAGTACAGAAAAAGAGCCATACATATATAATCACTGAATACATCAAAATAATTACTGAAATACTGTGAGGAAAGAATGGTCTTTTGTATAAATGATGCTGAATAATTAGATATAATATGGGAAAAATCTGACTGTACTACAGCTACAACTATACACTAAATAAAATCAAGTATAATTGGATTATGGACCTAACTCTGAAATGTAAAGCAGTTAAGCTTCCTAAGGAAAACAGAATATTTTTGTAATTTGGAAGGGATTCAGAAATTTCTTACATAGGACAAAATAAAGGGTAATCTTATAGAAAAAAAATTGATGATTTGGACTACATTAAAAATAAGAGTTTCCATTTTTCAAAAGATTCTAATCAGATAATAAAAAACAAGTGACAGAATTAATAAAAATATCCATGTCATATTTGACAAAATGTTCACATCCAGAAATTATGAAGAACTTCTAAAACTAATGAAAAAAGAAAACATAATAGAAAAATGGGCAAAGTAATTAACCCTGAACTTGACATAAAAGGTTATATAAAGCACTACTAAACATGTAAAAACGTCCTTAATCTCATTGGTCGTCAAGCAAATGTAAACTGGAACTATAGAGGGATAATTTCCACAAGAAAAGTTAAAACTGAAAACGCTGCTGAATGGAGTCCATCAAAATTCAAAAGTTGAAGTTCTAATTTCCAGTACCTCAGAATGTGACTGTATTTGAAGAGAGGGTCTTTAAAGAGGTTGTCCTTGTTGTTCGGTCACTAAGTTGTGTCTGACTCTTTGTGACCCCATGGACTGCAACACATCAGGCTTTCTTGTCCTTCACTATCCCCTGGAGTTTGCCCAAACTCATGTCCCTTGAATCAGTGATGCCACCCAATCACCTCATCTTCTGTCATCCCCTTCTCCTCCCGCTAGTGATATTTCCCAGCATCAGGGTCTTTTCCAATGAGTTGGTTCTTTGCGTCAGGTGGCCAAAGTATCAGAGCTTCAGCTTCAGCCTTAGTCTTTCCAATGAATATTCAGGGTTGATTTCTTTTAGGATTGACTGGTTTGATCTCCTTGCTGTCGAAGGGACTCTCAAGAGTGTTCTCCAGCACCACAATTTAAAAGCATCACTTCTTTAGCACTCAGCCTTCTTTATGGTCCAAATCTCACATCTATACATGACTATGTGGAAAAAAAAAAAAAAAAAGCTTTGACTATATGGACCTTTATTGGCAAAGTGATGTCTCTGCTTTTTAACATGCTGTCTAGGTTTGTCATAGCTTTTCTTCTAAGAAGCATGCATCTTTAAAATGAGGTGATTATGGTGATCTGAACCCAATATGATTGGAGTTTTTATAAGAAGATTTGAACACAGACACACATGACAGCAGAGAGAAAAGATGATGTCACAGGGAGAAGAAAGGGCACTAACAAGCCTGGGAGAAGAAAACAACGCTGTGGATATCTTGATTTCAGACTTCCAGACTACAGATTCATGAAATAAATAAATTTCTATTGTGTGAGCCACTCAATCTGGGATATTTTGTTATGTAGACTTAAGAGATTAATGCAATAACAATACCACCTATTGGCAAAAACTGCATCCTCATACACAGCTAATGTATATACATCAAGCTTGCTGTCACTTCAGGGCCTTTGCACAATAGTATGACTTGTTTCCTCACTTATAATAGGTCTTTGAACAGATATTACTGTCTTGTGAAGTCTTTCCTGACCTCTCTACCTAGTACCTTATCACTCGAACACATATTCTTTATTTTCTGTTCTTGCTTCATTCTGAATAATTATTTATCACCATATTTATTGGATATTTATTATACATCTCTCACACAGCTAACATGTAAGTCCCTTGAAAGGCGTAGATTTCATCTGCTGGGTTTTTTTTTCATTTTTTATTCACCTTACTTGGAATACTGCTTGGTATGTAGTTGGCAGTCAGTAAAAACTTGCTTGAAGGGGATAAATAAATCAGTTTTCTCTTAATTTTAATTATTAGGCTTCAATATTACTCCATCATCAGTAACTTTCAGTAAATGGATAATTGTCAAGTGAGAATAATTTGTGGGTTACCTTAAATTATGAATAAAGATGTAAAGAAGAACCCAGGACAGAAAGCATTTACTAATATTAATCAAATGGTTTGATTTAACACTTTTCATTTTAACAAATCACAATGATCTCTGCAGTGGTTTGGTATAAAATCACCATATCAGAGGGAAAAATCATTCCATTGTTTATTTCTTCTCAAAGTAGCTGTCTCTTATTATGTTAATACAAATTGCTAAATACATGTCTTTCTAAAAACAAGAATTGTTTAAGCAATGTATTTGGAGATCAATTATGCAAATTAAATTTTAATGTAATCAGTGGGACACATGAAATGCTGGAACAAAGTGGTTTTTAGTGTTGGTCTTATTTCTGTCATGCACAGTTATTTTATTTTCCCACATATATAATTATAATTACTAAGGATGATTTAGATATAATTTCCCTTATATATAGTCAAGGCAAGTGTGGACTGTGTTATTCAACAGATAATTACTTTCTCCAATTCTACATATTTTGTCCAAAACAAATCTTATTTCTACTGCAAATATATGTTTTGTTTATTTTTAAAAGATATTATAAATTATGTTTTATTAACACAGACACAAATTCTATCTAAGTTTGGAGTTAGAATTTCCCTTTTTTAAAGAGTCTGATTAAATGCTCTAGCCTAACCACTTATTTCATGAGTTACTGTCCATAGATATTTCTCATTCATAGCTGACTGATTTGTTTCTTTATTATAAACACTCTCCCATAAGCACTCAGACTGTCCTTTTCCCCTTCATCAGAATTGGCCCACAACCGGCTTGAAAGCATTTCCACAGAGCTACAGATAAACATCAGCAGGTCACCTTCCACTGATTTATTATTTTTATTAGGATTTGAAATCATTACCATGGAAGAATGCATGCAAGTTACTTTGTTCAATCAAGATCAAATTTAACTCAGTAAGCTACTCTTATCTGGTTCTGAACTTGTCATTTCAATCTGTTTTGTTTCTTTTGCACTTAAATCTCTAACTCAGAGGCCTCTGATCTTTTTTTTTCCTGTCCTTTGGGCATTCCACCAACTTCTCTTACTTCTGTGACTAAATTGTTTTTTTGCTTCTATTGTCTTTTACATTTTGTTATTGTGGTTGGTCTTTCAGAATGTAAGATGGAACTATTCCATAAATGTTGGCTATTTTCAAGCTTCTATGCCAATATTTGGTGAATCACAATCTATTGAAAGGTCAGAAGAATGATGATCTGTAAAATTAAGTAACTAGGATTAGATATTTAGCATATGGCTCTATCACAGACAATGATCCTTATGTGCACGTGATTATCTCTGTATTGCTCATGATGAAATCTCAGTGACTACCTCAGTGCTTGTCACATAGATAGTGCTCAATTAATGTTTCTCAATGGATCCTGTTTGCTTGCTTTTACTTGACACTCACATAGCACATCCACATTTCAAAGCCTTATCTATTTAACTCTATTTAAATCTCTGACTAAAATAATTTCAATTGAAATGTGTTCTTTGAATGCTTTTCTGGTCAGAGTATGGAGCTTTAAATAATGGGATTCTACAGTTTTATTTTCATTAAAATATATTTTTTTCTTACAATATAATTCTCAGTAAACTAAGAGAAAAATCATGTCCTATTAACCATTTCAACCTCTTATACAAGTGAAAATATAATTGTCAAAGAACTAATATTGACATTGGAGAGTATTATGAGAGAAAAAGTGAGTTAAAACTGCATGATGTTTACATTTACATGTAAAAAATCACTTGCAAATACTAAAGCTGTCATACTGAGAAAAGATGCCACTTTCATTAACCTAAATGAAAAGATGCTTGCAAGGTCAAATTTTCAGTGATTTGTCCAATAGAATTCCCCTATGTTTAAAAAAAATTCACCTAGGCTGACACACAGGATTAAAAAATACAGAATTTCTACATCTGTTTAACTACCCTGAGATATGCCAACTAAAAAGTGGCATTTGCTATCTTCCTCTGCAAAGATTAGGTCACTAGCTACTGCAGTGACTGACCTTCAACAACACCCTGAAAGGAGTTCAGAGTGGAGATCAGGTATGAGGCACTCTGTGCTCTGGGAAAAACTGGCAAAACTGTCTTTAGATAATTAGGTACTATCAGGAGATTTTACGAGCCCAGTTCTTGCATTTCCTCATAGAACAGCACAAAAATCATTAACCAAGACATCTGCTCCTCCTGAAGAGAAGAAAGCCTCTGCCAAAATGAATGTTTGACTGCATGTACATCCATCCACTAAAATCATATATAATACTGACCTCTTACCTACTTCTTTTTGGTGCAGTTTCTCAAAGCTGTTTGAAATGTTGCCTTTCAAGCTGTAGTTCTCATTTTGCTCCAGATAAAATACTTAACTCCCATATTCTACTTTTTTTTAGTCGACAGGTAGATGCATAAACTTTGCCAACAAAGGTCTGTCTAGTCAAAGTGGTGGTTTTTCAAGTAATCATATATGGATGTGAGAGTTGGACCATAAAGAAACCTGAGCTCTGAATAATTAATGCTTTTGAAATGCGGTGTTGGAGAAGATTTTTGAGAGTCCCTTGGACTGCAAGGAAAATCCAACCAGTCCATCCTAAAAGAAATCACTCCCGAATATTCACTGGAAGGACTGAGGCTGAAGCTGAAACTCCAATACTTTGGCCACCTGATGTGAAGAATTGACTCACTGGAAAAAAAACCCTGATGCTGGGAATGATTGAGGGCAGGAAGAGATGAGGGCAACAGAGGATGAGATGGTTGGTTGGCATCACTCACTCAATGGACATGAGTATGAGTAAGCTCCAGGAGTTGGTGATGAACAGGGAAGGCTGGCATGCTGCAGTCCATGGGGTCGCAAAGAGCTGGACACAACTGAGCAACTGAACTGAACTGAACTGAGTTGTATAAACAATATGAAATACTTTTCTCCTTTATGAAAAGCATTTCAACACAAGAAGAAACAGAGCCCAAGAAAGGGCTTCAGAGGATTTGTACAGTCCTTTTCCCCTTTTTAGTTAATTAAATGACCTCAATAAAATGGAGGGCATCCATTTTTAAAATCTCAGGATCTTTGAACAGTAGATTATATCTGAAAATCAAAACACAAAACACTATCTCTGCTGTCAAGGGAAAGGCAGATTCATGGTTAGATTAATTCAGCTTTTTGTTTTATCTATTTCTTTCATCAACTTTTTGTTTTTATTCTACTTACTGCTTAATTTTTTTCAGTTTTAATGAGAGATATTGAGATGATATTTTAAACTCATGACTGAAATTACATTTTTTGATGGTCTCTTTTACGTTTTTTTTCTCTCAGCTGACACACTATAAAATCAATTATTTTAGAATCAAAGACATTATAATCATGTATGAAAAGATATTTTTAAAAATTAAATATGGGAAAGATTTTTGTTGTTTTATCATAAAGTGGAAAATCAAGTATCCTACAAGCCACATCTAACAGATGTCTCCATAAACCTGGCTTTTAAAGAGGCCTGTTTTCTGAATCTCAAGGCTGCTAAAAGCATCTCCCAGCTGTGGGAAGTTATAGGTAAAGTTATAGGTGCAGAGGAAAAGAATCTGACTCCAAGTCTACAAAGATGTGGAGCCTGCATGAAGAAAGTTTGCAGAAATCCAAGGAGATTAAAATAGGAAGATGATATTGAAAGGCCAGAATAGGGACATAAAGAATGGAAGGTTTGGCACATGACAAAGTGGTGCAAAGTGGCTCAGTAGATCACCCATAAATCCAGCTTTATGTACTTGCGTCTTATAGGCTTCCCACGTATTTTTTAAAGACCTGAAAATGGGTTTTCTATTATTACTACGATAAAGTCACTATCATATTTAGCTTTATGTTGTCCTTGGTGCTTTATAAATAAGTATTCATTCAATATATGTTTAGTTTAATTTAATTATAGATAGAATCTCCTAGTAGTCACAAATCACAAATCACAATAAAGAAATGATTTTCCTTTCTTTTTTCACTTTAGGATAACACTGACACTTTGTGGGAAGGTGGGTTTACTTAATGAGCATTTCTTTAATTATTCAATTAAATATAAGAATAATAGCAAACCTTTCCAGGTGTAATTTTTTAAAGTGTCTTAAAGTTTTTGCCTTAATTTTGTTATTAAACTAATTTTGTAATTAGGTTAATTTTGATTGATGTTAATATAGTATTACTATATATTAAGGCAGCTTTAGTTCAAGATAAAATTTTATCAGGCTTAAAAAGGTAATTGTGATAGCATTATTTGCTTACTCAGAAATAGAAAATGGTGCTCCATATTAATCTGGAATATCTAAGAAAAAGAATAATCATATGCTAATTTCAATGTCTCTGGCTGTCTGAAAAAAAGACAGTTTTATAGTCCATGCATGCTAAGTCACTTCAGTTGTGTCAGACTCTATGGTCTTCTCTCCATGGGATGGATTCTTTAGGCAAGAATATTGAAGTGGTTGGCCAAGTCCTCTTCCAGGGGATCTTCCCCACCCAGGCATCGAACCCATATCTCTTACATCTCCTGCATTGGCAGGCAGATTCTTTACCACTAGAGCCACCTGGAAAGCCTGATTTTACAGTACAGTACTGTAAAAGTGAATTTTAGTATGTAAATATTTAGCATAACTTTTCTGCTGGGAAACTTAAATCATATTGCTGATGCATCACATCATTTTTGAAGATCTTTAAAATATTTCATTGTTTAGAGTGGTAGCAAAATAGCTATTACCATATATAAAATAGAAAACATTGCTCTTTCATAAATATCTAAATGTTGTTGGTATGACTCTTTTTTAACTTATATTTCTTCTTATTGCAACCGACCACAATGCACAAAATGTTATCAGGTAGTTCTCACATAATTAGACTATTTTATTATAATACAGCAATGTCAAGAAATTCATATAAAAGCAAACATAAATCAAAAATTAAAATACCCTGTTACAAAGATTTTTTGCAAGCCTGTCTCTCAATTAGGACAGAATTATTTGTCAAAGGCTTAAACAATACACGCATATTGACTACTCTTGAGAAACCTATTACATTTCATTATTCAGAAAAGTGAGCATTGACTGGGAAGAATGTTGCATTTGGATTACATCCTTGGGTCATGATTTTCCCTGTCCCTATCTCCAGTATTGTTAACTACTTAATGCACATCGTCTTTTTGCTCCTAGTAAGTAAAATGCTCTTGACTGAGTCTAAGGATGATTGATGTCAGCAGAGTGTAAAGACATATGAATGTATAATGTTTTTGGCCATAAAACTTGACCTTCGTTTGTCTTTTCTGCCTTTTTTTTTTGTTTTTGGTCTACTTTATTCGAAGTCAGTTGACACATCATGCTCCTGGCCCCACCCTTCCCTCAGGATTGAGTGCCGAATTTCTCCCTCTTGTCTGGAAAGTAATTACCAGACATTTCCCCACGCCCCCTAACAAAAGACCTTCCTAACTAGGGGAAAGAGAGAGAGAGATGGACAGAGAGACTAATTTTAGTGTGTTTTGTTCTATTTATTTTCTCTTTTTTTTTAGTAAACTAAAGAACAGGCCTAGCACAGGGCAGCTGCCCTGGAGGTTGTGTTTCATTGTCTCAGAGACTTATCAGTGCTAGTGCTCAGGGGTGAGGGAATTTTATTTTGTTACATAGCACGTCCTTACCGGTTGACAGCAGTAGCAGGGAGAGTAGATCCACATTACCAAACTTGCTTCTCACTGCCTTATTTATCTGTGAAAATTATTTCCAGCAATGCATTTCAAGATTTCCATAGCACCAAAGCATAAAGCCCCATTCCAAGTATTCATTTCTGCATAAAGTAGCTGTTGTTTGAACCATATGTGTAAAGTGGAATTCACTTGTGCTACCATGACTGCAATTAATTACATAAAGACCAAATAGTAGCTATAGTTTCACCTGAATATGAGAACTAACCAACAGAGTGTGACAATTTGTTTCAATAAAATCAACTCATATAGTATGAATGCTGGATGCACACAAATAAGGTGGGTAACTTAAGCTCATGCTATATCACAGCCATCTGAACAACATTCATGGCTCTCTACCTTGCTTTCTCTGTGTCCCAGTGTTGGATCAGATTTGATCACATGATGCATATTGCTATGAAGGAGATGATATCCAAATACTTCAGTCTTACAAGACAGTGATGGCAGGTAATGGAAAGTAATGGTAATGACGTCTCTCCTTTTCTGACACTTCTGTTTCTCTCTTCCCAGTTTAAGAGTCCTTATGATTTCCTAAGACCTAAGACCCATGTGGATCACATACAACAAATTTCTAGTTTTAAGATCAGCTTATCGTGTGATGTGAAAGTCGCTCAGTTGTGTCCAACTCTTTGTGACCCAATGCACTATAGTGTCCATGGGAATTCTCTAGGCCAGAATACTGGAATGGGTAGCTTTTCCCTTCTCCAGGGGATCTTCCTAATCCAGGGATCCAATCCAGGTCTCCTGGATTGCAGGTGGATTGTTTACCAGCTGAGCCACTAGGGAAGCCCAAGAATACTGGAGTGGGTAGACTATCCCTTCTCCAGTGGATCTTCCTGACCCAGGAATTAAGCTGGGGTCTCCTTCATTGCAGGTGGATTCTTTAACAACTGAGCTATGAGGGAACCTTAATTTTATCTATAACCTTAATTGCTCTTTACCGTGTAACACATTAGCATGGATTAGGGATCAGGATGTTAACATATCTTGGAAGAATATTATTCTGCTTACTATAAAAAGGCATTTTATAAAAACTAAGATAACACTTCAGATTCCTAAGAGAAGTTGCTATTTGTATAGTACACAGAAGAGCAACTCTAATCATGTAAAATTCCTGGTAGCTTGAGACAGTAATACTAATTCCAGACCCAACCAGGCTATTGTGGATGTGATTTCTAACAACTATTACACTTGGTGGCTCCAGGATTGGATGAGCTTTCAACTTTAGGGAGACAGTCTACTGGTTTATAGCTGGAGAAAGTGGGGCAGTCAGAGAATAAGATTTTCTCATTATTAAATATTTCCTAGCTACCAATTTTATTTCTGTTATCTCTTCCACTATTTTTTTTTTTCTTTTGAAGGCTTTGCAGGATTAAAATAAGCCCTCTCTTATCTCTAAGACTTAAAAATGATTCTTGCACTAAACCATTCAAAACACTGAATAACTGAGCTTAAATTATTTAAGATTTCTAACTTTTAAGTATTAAAAGTGATTCTTGCTGTGGAATGCTCTAAAACAATGAAAAACAACATTTAAAATATTTAGAGTCAGGTGTGTTAAGTGCTTGGAGAAGGCAATGGCACCCCACTCCAGTACTCTTGCCTGGAAAATCCCATGGATGGAGGAGCCTGGTAGGCTGCAGTCCATGGGGTCACTAAGAGTTGGGCACGACTGGGCGACTTCTCTTTCACTTTTATGCATTGGAGAAGGAAATGGCAACCCACTCCAGTATTCTTGCCTGGAGAATCCCAGAGACAGAGGAACCTAGTGGGCTGCCATCTATGGGTCACACAGAGTCAGACACAACTGAAGCCACTTAGCAGCAGCAGCAGCAGTGTTACCTGCTGGTGAAATTGAGTATGGCCCTATGGAGCTCCTAGACAAGGAAGACTTTCTGTCCCACATTTTCTTGTTGGTTATGAACAGACTCCAGCCTTCATGACCTTCCCTGAATTCCAAAGGGTATGTTCAAACAGTTGCTAGTCAAGGGAGAAGCAGCCAAGAAACCACCTAAAGTGAGATTAAAGGAACCAGAGAAGCTCATCAAGATTGCCTCAGATGAGAGGAAGGCAGGCCCTGCACATAGCTAACGTTAGAGCAACTCACCCTTTAACTATTGCTGTAAAACTCCTCATCAAGTCCTCCAGGTTCAGTCACATAGTTTTCAGGGCAGGAGCCTGCTGTGCCCCACTTTGCCTGGCAAAGCATTAAGCTATTCTTTTCTACTTCATCCAAAACTCTGTCTCTGACATTTGATTTGGCACCAGTGCACAGAGGTCAAATTTCTGGCATCACTGATGAATCTGCTCTATTCCATCACCAGTTACATAATTTAAAAAAGAGACACTGTTAGCCTCCTTCTTAACTTCCTAACTATCTCTCTCTCTCTCTCTCTATATATATATATATAAAATGATAACCAAGCACAAAATTTACCCTGCTTTTGGAACACTGAAGTGTGCTTTAGTTTCTCTGCTGTGAGGCTTTGGGGAAACTTTTTACCAGGTTTTTGATTCCAGGATGTTTACACACAC